>JAIUZE010006624.1:0-101738 GCA_022085475.1 Heliosperma pusillum
TGAATTCTAGCAAGTAACGAAGAAGTTACGTCAATTCTACGATCGATATTCAAAGAGGGAAAGTTTCTTAAAGAAGAAGAAAGAGTTTTGTGTTTGATTGTGTGTTGAATGAAAAATTAGGTTAAGGAGGGAGTAGTGTGAGTTATGTAGGAGAAAAGTCAAAGACGGTTTCCAACGTCAAGAAAGTCAAAGACGACTTAAAATGCAAGAAAAGTCAAAGACGACTTAAAATTCAAGAAAAGTCAAAGACGACTTAAAATTCAAGAAAAGTCAAACTCGACTCAAAAGTCAAGAAAAGTCAAACTCGACTCAAAAGTCAAGAAAAGTCAAACTCGACTCAAAAGTAAAGAAAAGTCAAACTCGACTCAAAAGTCAAGAAAAGTCAAACTCGACTCAAAAGTCAAGAAAAGTCAAACTCGCCTTAAAACGGGATTTTCATGGAATCTCACAGAAATTCCAAATACGAACTCGGAAATTCTAAATTTGACTCGAAACATAAAAAGCTAATTTAAAACTTAAATTCGCTGAAAAGATTTCGTAAAATATTTCTACTAGAAAAATAGGGTACATTTCTGGGTGTTACACCACCACCACACCTGAAAGTCTATTTACACTATAACCGACGCCGCACCTCCATGTCGTCCAAATTCCGCCGTCGCCGACTCGCCATTGCCTCTGATTTTGTGTATTTTTTTTATGTTTCATTTTGGTTTTCTTTTTCCATATGTTAGATCTACTAAGAAATACAAGTAATTTTGTAAAACTAATCATATAATTGCAATCCTTATGAAATTTCGATGGTGGTTGATGAGTTTTTGACGATGGTTGTCAGATCGCCTGCGTGATTGCGGCCGGATTCCTACCGGCGATAACTTAGGGTGCTGGTGGTCTGGGCTTGAGTTGTTATTGGTAGAGTAGGTGGTGGTGCTTATTTGTGTTATGGTGGTCGGTGTTGTAGATGAGTGGTGAGTTAGAGACGGCATTATGGGCAGGAGGGTTGCTGTAAGTGGTGGGGCCGACGGTGGTGGAGGTGGCAGTGGTGGGGCCGGCAACGGTGGTTGGGTCAGTGGCGGCGGCGGCAGTGGATACGCAATACCCCTCCAGATACGTATGGTATTACTACTGGATACATGTGTATCCACTAGTAATACAATATGTATCCGGGAGTAATACATATTGTTGTCATAAGCCAGTCTTTCCAACTCACTAATTTATTGATTTACAGTAATGCAGTTTTTGCTGAGATCGTCAAGCTTAGCCTTGCTCTTCTTTTGTGTAACCTGTTAGATACATTCCTTCAAGTTACTAGATACATACGTTTAACTGGTTAGATACACTTGTCTAAGTTGTTAGATACATTCTTGTAAGTTAATAGATACATACGTTTAGCTTGTTAGATACACTCGTCTAAGTTGCTAGATACATTTCTTTAGGTTGCTAGATACATTCCTCTAAGTTACTAAATACATACGTTTATCTTGTTAGATAGAATCATCTAAGTCACTAGATACATTTCTCTAGGTTGCTAGATACATTCCTCTAAGTTGCTAGATACATTTCTCTAAGTTACTAGATATATACGTTTAGCTTGTTGGATACACTCGTCTAAGTTGCTAGATACATTTCTCTAATTACTAGATACATACGTTTAGCTTGTTAGATACATTCTTCTAAGTAACTAGATACATATATACGTTTACCTTGTTAGATATACTCTTCTAAGTTACTAGATACATACGTTTAGCTAGTTAGATACATTTTTAGGCTGCTAGTTACATTCCTCTAGGTTACTAGATACATACGTTTAGTCCAACCATGCAAAATCCCTCGGAATTCAAACACTCACACAATTAACGCACTTGGGTAGTAACAATTAGTAACCACCACAATCCCAAAATCAAGGCTATGAGGGATTTACGAATCATTGGCTTTTTAGCGTTCGTATTGGAATTAATTTAATAATAACGAATGTTTTTCAATCTTCAAGAATTGACCCTTATTGACTATATTTCATCCTGGTGTCGAAATGATACATAAGAAAATGACCAAGTCACAAAAACAATCAAATTGCTCTAAGTTTGGAGATTGCAACAACTATTTTATTGTATACAATATATTCTTCTGAGAAAGGATAAAAAAACAAGAAGCATACGGACAAGAAAACATAAAATCATGGAACACAGCCATGTGTGAAGGTAATATGGTCAAGAAAACATAGCGAAAACTTGTGAAGTTAACCTAAAAGATCAATGAGCAATGCGTATATTACATGAAACACGATAAATTGATAATACTAGATACACTCCATAACACTTGTTGGTATTCTTTTTAAACAGTTGATCATCGTTTTAAATTTAAAAAAATGAAGGAGTTAGTGACAACTAATGATGGTGGAACTACAAATAAAGAAAATAAGAAAACTACAGGTATTGATACACATCTTTAAATTGTTTAATACATGCGTCTATTACTAGATATACTAGATTTCATGCCCATGCGATGCACGGGTCTACAATAATGTCATTTTTAAAAAAAAAAATTATAACAATTAACTTATATAGTTTGACCTTTTAACTTATTACGAAGTAACTTTTAATTACGTATGAAGTTTAAGCCTTAACTTATTAACTTTTAACAATATAATATTAACATGAATTAAATTTTCATTTAATTAATTATTTTATATCCTAATAATATAATCAAATTTTATCATATGTGGTTAAGTTTTATGAATTCAACTTTTTTTGGAATGATATTCTTTTATTTAATAAAAATTAATCAGTCTGCTTTCTCTCTCGCTTAACCTTCTCACTCAATTTACCTTGCAACCCAAATAAGAGGAATACAGAGCCTCCACGAACACCCATCTCCTTACTATCATCTCTTATGATTCCTTCGAAATATATTGATAAATTGATTCAATTTCTACTTTTAACTATATTTTACCAACCTTGCAATGACTCAAGCTATGTTTTATCCATATTATGACCAAAAAAATATTAACTTGATACTCCAGTTCATATCATTTAATAGGTTTATTTATGTTTTGATTTATAAATTGACAAAAAAAATGACTCATGTTACTTAAGAATTAAGCTTTGTTGACAAAATTTAAACTATTATATATTACTCCCTCCGTCCCGGACCCCGGTCATTTGTTTACCTTTGGTTTTGGCACAATTATTAAGGAAATGATAGAGGACCATTTGTGGTTGTACTTGATGGATGACAAGTGGACAATAGTCACATTGGATGATCAAATTACTCATAGACTACCATCATAATATAGAAAGAAGTTAAATAAATGAATGAGGCACAAAATGAAAATGGTAAACAAATGACCGGGACGGAGGGAGTATATTAGTAGTTAGTTTTATAGTTTGTGCATGGTTGTATACTATGCTTAAAAAACAATAATTAAAAAAATAGAAAATGTTGTAAAATGAACTCATATATTGATTGCAAAATGTATCTACAGTAGATATTAAATGACCTCTAAATAATGTACAATAATTATTTAACCTTTTGGAGCTTACATACAATCTATTAACTAAAAGTAGATTTATCTCACACTCATAGTATACTTCCCGATATAAGTATCTTATACAATCCAAGGAGTACAGTGTTACTCTCACATATATTTTAATATTATATTATAACATTTTTGATCGGGTTAATGATCTATTTATATGCTAATTACGTAAAAAAATCATGGATAGACATTGGAAAATTCTCATAAGTAAAAGGTTTCATACAAATATAACATATTATGAATTACGTGAGTTGAAAAATCTTACTGCGAGTAATCAGCAAGCCATATAAATCAAGTAGAATTGAATTCTTTAAGCCATAATAATCAAGTAAAATTGAGTTCTTTGTCAACCTATAGTACCTACAAAACAAAATCAAGTTTTACCTAATTAGATAAACAAAAATAAGAAGAAAAATAATAGCTAACAAGCATGATTGACGAAATAAAAGAGGCAAGGAAGAATTATATATACCCATTTAGGAAATACTGTTTTATAGGTATTCTTATTCTCATTCTCATAAAATTTAATTTATGAACCATTCAAATAGATATAAAAAAGCCGACAATTTTTTTATGATCGTTTGTATTTGGCAAGTAGTAGGTAGTGATATATTTTATAGTTTTCCAAAAAGATCATAATTTTTAAATGTGAAGGTATTGTAATTTTTAATATTCAATTGAGAGTTTGGCAAGTAGTAGTATGTGGTATATTTTATAGTTTTCCAAAAAAATCATAATTTTTAAATGTGAAGGTATTGTAGTATATTTTATGTGCTCAGCTTTTTTTTATTATTTTTGTATTTGGCAAGTAGTAGGATATGGTATATTTTATATGTTCATTTTTTTTATTTAAAAAGTTCCTATAAAGGTGGAACCCTCACGTGTCTCGAAAAAAGCCTCTTTTATATTATATATATATACTATATAATATATATAATATAATATATATATATATATATATATATATATATATATTGATTCCTTCAATGTGCTAGATGAATTCATGTAGGTTGCTAGATATGCTCCCTTATTTTATCAGATACATGCCTGTCTATTACGATATACATTCATTCAAGGTGCTAGATACATTTCTTTGTTGGTGACTTTTTCACTCTTTTTAAATTAAAGAAATGAAAAAGTTGTCAATAAATGATGATGGTGCAAGTACAAGCAAAGCAAACCAGAAAATAATGCCGAAAAAACCTCTTAAAAGGAAAAAAGATGATGATCTTGCGGCGTGTTTTTTGAAGACACGTATGTCTCCTAAAATGCTCTTTGCATTTATCACCAGTAATCTGAGTGCACAACAAGTTGCTAATATAAAAGCGATAGGGTTTGGGGGACTTCTTAATCTTAAAACGGACACCGTCCCGGGGGCCCTTGCTCATTGGCTAGTTACCAAATTCGACACATTGTCATCCTCTTTCCTGAAATGCCAACTTCAAATAACCGATGAAGATATTCATCTAGCGACTGGTATACCATTAGGCCCAAATGAAGTAAAGATAGCCGCCCTATCAGACAAGAGTGAGGAGTTTGTTGAATTTAAGAGGAGTTGGTTCAAGGAGTTTACAAATGATCCGACAAATGTTGATCCCACAAAGGTTGAGACAAAGGATATACATAATCCGATGATAAGACAAAGAGAGGGCGAGGAAGAATTTAAAAGGAACTTCATTGTGTTTGTAGTCTCAACATTTCTAATGGGGGTGAAAGGGAGTACTGCTAGCCTAAGAGTGTTGAAGTGTTTAAAGAATATATCATCAGTTTCGTCATTAAACTGGTGTCAATTCACTAGAAAACAGTTTATTGAAGCTGTTGAATCTTGGAGAAGATTTAAGAATGATTATTTTGGGGGGCCGATCATGGTTTTCGTGTTTCTCTATTTAGATAGAGTGTCCTATAGTTATTTCTCAGTTCCTCGAGTGTTCCCTACTCTAGCTAGATGGACGAAACATGCTATTACGTACAGACTTAAGTCTGAGATGGTACAAGGGTTCGGTATGGGAGGTATTCAAGCTCGTATTGTGAAAGGTGCAGTTGAGGAAGAAAATTTCAGTGTCCCAGCATCTAGTGCGCCTTCACCTCATCAAGAATAGAAGCCATCACCTCATCAAGAACAGAAGGCTAGTGAGCCATCACATATGCCTCATCAAGAACCACTTATGCCTGATCAAGAACCGGAGCCTTGCAATATTCCCAAGAACAGTAAAAAGAGAAGCAACTCCTCTATCAAGAATTTCGCAGAATGTGCAAATTTCCTTGCTTCTGCCTATGAAAGCTTCTCAGAGGCAATCGTACAAGCTAAAACCGATTGGCCCAATTCTAAATCTGTACAACAGATGGCACAAATGGCGGAGGCTCTAAGTGATTGCTCATACTCATCACAAAAAACAACAGACTCTGTTGAGAATGACAAAGTTGAAGAGAAGGGGGCATTTTCTAATGACAATGTTGAAAAGAAGGGGGAATGTTTTAATGAAGCTGACAAAGAGGAACTTGATGACAATGACAAAAGAAAAAGATTTGCTGATTTGGGTAAGCAAACGTTTGAAACTGAGGATGATTTGTGGGCGGCTCTTATCAAACTAGAAACTGCTTTGGGGAAACGGACACTCAATGAGACGAGTAATGCTATGAACTTTCAGAACAAAGAAAAAGTCCTTAAGGCCTAGTCTTCTTCTCCTATTCTTATTGATTCTGAGTCTCAAGAGTTTGAGCCAGTTCATCATACACGGAAAAAAGCAAAAGCCTCAATACATCTCCGTCCGTCTCCACGGGTTACACACCCCTCTCCACCAAAGTTTACACCTCCTTCCTTCCCAATGCCTTGTGGTATTAGCCCACCCTCATTTAGATTGCTTAGTTCAGAATCACAAGATGATGATCATATAAATGAGGAGGAACTCAATGATCATATAAATGAGGAGGCACTCAATCCACTTACTGTTTCACCCATTTCATCATTGCCCCCAGAGCCAGAGGTGGTTAAGAGGAATAGATTTCTGTCTGAGGTTTTTAAGTCGCCCTTTTTTGTGAGGAATACTAAGGTTGTGGGTGAGTTGAATCAATCAGAAAAAGAACTTGTGGAGTTTTTGTCTAACGAATTGCTAGATGATAGGTATGAATCTCGGAGATTTAGATTTGACCCTCTGCCAAGTTTTCTATTATAGTACACTTAATTGTCTTCCTTTCGGCTTTTGTCCATATATTTGTATGACAATTTGTACAATGTGTATATGTAGTGAGATTCTTTTCAAGACTGACCACCATCAGCTGAACCGCGGAGATTTGAAGACACTTATTTGGGGTGATATGGTGTCCAAGCTTGATGTGTATATGTGTATATCTAGGTTAATGCTTGATGTTTTTTTGGCAGAATGATATTGGAAAAGACTTTGTGGGAGCATCACTAGTAAGTATTTATTCTTTGATCAGTGTGCCTTTTATTTTCTATTAAGGGTACCCGACCTCCTCGTAAAAAAACATGCCACATATATGTATCTGACTTAATCCAATTTTAATTCATATTATCGTATAATATGTATTAATCCAACATTATTTTAAACCTTTTTAAAACAATTGGGTATCCAATAATTGTGAACCTTTTCACAACAACAATCATACATTATCATTATAATGCATAAACAAAATTTGGCCAATAAGAAAAACAAAAAAAAAACCGATTTTTTTTTTCATCAGCTACGGCCTGATTTTTTTTTTTTTTTACAAATTAAACATATAATTTGATGTTTGCTAATATTACAAGATCGGTACAATTATCAACATTCAATCATTATTAAACATTGATTCAAACTAGATGATTCAATTTAACAAATTAAAATGAATACCTAAATCATGATTAAATCGATTATCTTAATATTTCACTAATCATAATTGATTTGAACATCATTAAAATTAATGAATCATGATGCAAAACAACAATTTGTCATCATGTATACCAAAAATATATAGCAAAACAAATGTTCATCAACATTCAAAACAAGTTCCATTTACATTTTAATTCAATCCTTATTAAATTAAAACATCTACAAATTTATCATATTGTCATCTTAACAATTTAAAAAAACAATATCAATAAATCAAAATGAAAAACATGAATCAAAAATAAATAAAAAACAACAGCCGAAATAAAAAAAGTCAGCTGAATCAAAATAAAAAAAACAGCAGGAAAAAAAAAATCAGCCGGAAAAAAAATTCAGCCGAAACAAAAAAAAAAATCTTGAAAAATTTTAATTTAATATATTTCAGCATTTATGAAAAATCATATAAAATAATTTCGTAGCCTTGGCTCTGATACCACTTGTGAAAAATATCGGTATATTTCAACATGAAATTTAAGGATTATAACGAAATTATAATATATGAAATACGAGTCATAAACGAAAAGCATAAAGATTAGAATCAACCTTTGGTCCTAGCAATATGGCCTAAGAACAAATATCGAGATCGATATTCTCCTAATCGTTGCACCCAAGATGCTCTGAGATATGCCTTTTCTAGTGCTAGAAAGAATACAAAAATTACTGATGATTTTTGTGTCAAGTTATGAATGATGAATCATGTAGAGAAGAAAAGTTTATATAAGACTCTCCTCCTCCTCTTTTGGCCGTGCAAGTAGAGGTCTAGTAGAGGGAGGAGTCTGTCTCTTTTTCTTCTACTTGTTTTAGGAAGTATAGTCAAGAAATCTTCCTTCTTTTATTTATTTAATGTATAATATGTGTATATATTATTATAATATATACGTCAATTATAAACATCGTATATTTATAATTTGATAATTAAATATAACAGTTTATATTTAATTACGAATTAACATTTATTTCGTTTAAGCTTACATTATTTAATCGTATTAAATAATTACATTATATACATTAATTAGACATAACAATTTATATTCAATTACGAATTAACATTTAATTCGTCTCAGCTAGTATTATTTAATCGTATCATCATTACATTGACTAACCTTTTAGTCATATATTTCGACTAACCTTTTAGTCATATAAGACATCAATATGATTATATTTTTCATATAATCATATCTCTCAAACACATCCTTTAAGTGTGACTTTTAGGGACCAGTTGATCACCGCCATTAAAATGACAATAACGTCAAACTTCTAGCAAGCCAACCGTTATCGTTAAACGTTAATCAACTGATAAGAATACTGAATACTAAGTATACCCTGTGAACCTGTAAGAGATTTATACACGTTATCACACTAACTGTGGAGGACACTAGCTCCAACAATTTATGAGTTACATGATAACATGTTTTGACTATTATGAGAAGTCTAACGTATATAATCATCGTTAACTCAATCTAGCTTATGCGGTTAGTACATTCTGTTTGTGTGATCATTACCAAAATTGCTCGTTTGGTGAAACAACTAGATGCAATATTGAGAGTTGCACTATGTTGGATTTTTAGAAGGATATTTGATTGAGCATAAGGTAATGATTAAAGATAAGATGAGATAAACGGTGAGTACATTTCACCTTTATGTTGATTTTATCATAAGTCTATTGAGAAGACTATTAAAAGTTTATAACCTTGTTTATTGTGTAGACATAATTTTGCTCTTACCTTATAGGATAAGATGCAAGGTGATTGTGAAGCAATTAATCAATTGTGGGGGTAATGTTTATATTAATATGATGTTAATTTCAACTTAATATTACTAAAAATAATGTGTATAGTGAATTGCGGATTTACACATATTATGCAAATTTGAGAAAGTTGACTGAGAATAAAATGCTCACAAATGATTTTTGTGAAAATTGAAGTGGAGCATATTATTTGTAAAGTTAATGGACTAATAAAGAAATAAGTCCTAAAGTTGTCGAGGGGAATGGGGTTAAAGCCTATTGGTTGAGGAATTTGTGGTGGATACCGGAACTTGCTTCTGCGAGGGTGGTCTAACGAAGCCATAGAGAGACTCACACTTGTGTACACAACCCATTCCTATGGCATGTATACTATTTTGGAAGGTTGAGCTTATAGCTCTTAATGGTCTTATAGCCCAATTTTGGGTGGTCGTCCTTGTGAGACGGACTTGATGAGATCACCGTAATGATGGAGGTTGAGATATTTCTCTTAATGAATCTATATCCCTATGCTTGGGTGCTCTTGTTGAGAAAGACTTGATGGATTCACTGACTGCTGTGTTAAGAGGTTGAGCCTTAGAGCTCTTAATGAATCTATATCCCTATGTTTTGGGTGGTCATGTTGAGAAGGACTTGATGGATTCACCGACTCCTATGTTTAGAGATTGAGCCTTAGAGCTCTTAATGATTCTATAGTTCATATGTGATTGGTCTATTTGGAAATAGACTTGATGGAATCACCTAAGTGAGTGTGAAGGATTGACTTCCTTCTATGAGAGCCTAGGCTATCTCTCTAGAGCACTCATGAGAATCTCAGGGTTCATTAGGCCATAAATTTGTTGGATTGTATCGCGGAACTTATTTGGAACCTAAAGTGAGATATGTGTTTGGAATTTACCCCGGAGTCTAGGAGTTTAAGATTCGTTCACTCTCTAGATGATGAAAGAATTGTTTCATTTCACTAACGTCTTAGTTCAAGTCGAAAGACACTAATACTTAAGTATCGATCTTTATTAATATGCTCAGAATATTTTGTCTATCCTTTGCATTAGTGGGGGATTGTTGGAAGTAATGCAAAGGCTAGTAATGTTGTCTAGATACATTGCCTTACATTGCCTCGTAATGAGAATCTCTACATTCTCTCCACTAATTGCATGCTTTTATCCACTAACTCCATGTTTTGACCCATGTTTATGGTAGTAGTTATGCCACTAACTTTGTGAGTAGTGTGTTAATTCATCACTATAAATATGAGAAGTTTGTAGTTATTTGACATCTTATATATCATCTACTTCTTCTCTATGATAATTTTGAGCATACCATATGAGTTCCAACTCCTATTTGTTGAGTACACGACTTTTAGGAGTGTTGTGTGACCTTGGGGGACGACGCCTAAATCGATTTGTACCGTTGTCGGGGCGATTTCGTTTCTCATTCAGTGGCTTTCATACCACGACACAACAATATTTATTTTCTAAATATATCTCGCCCTATAATGACTCTATATTTCCAACAAATTAATAAGTTGGGGTTTACAAATAATTTTGGGCTTATTGGTTATAATCATATATGGGTATGTTTGTGTTTTGTATTAGATTAACAATGCACTTGAAATGATTGGTTATAGTGGTGAAAGTTTGTGTCTTTTTAGGTTACTTGATATGAAATTCTGGTTTAGTTAAGGTTATGAGGGCGTCTTATATGAGAATTAGTGTATGATTTTTATGATGTTTGGTGACTGCACTTTGTAGGTCTATTGCATTGAAGGGTTAGGTTGGTAAATACTCCATTGAGTACGATTTTGCATGTATTATGTAGTTTTGTGAAGGGTTTATTGTTGGCATGGTCTTTTTAATAGCAAGATTATTCGTATGTTGTTGCTAGGAATTGTCTACATTTTATTAATAGTGGAATCATCAATGAGTTTAGCCTTTAGCTTTCTTTTGATGTTGCGGAATGATTTGATAAGTTAGGCTTTTAATTTGATCAAGCCTAAAGCTAAGTTTTATAGCCCCTTTAGACTTAATACTGTCTGGTTAAATACTGTTATTTCTGTCTTCTGCTATTAGAGCTTCGAGTATATTTCTTTAAGGTCAATGATTGTTAGTAGTGATGAGTAACTCAGTCGGTTGCGAGTTTGATGGAATTAGCTCCTTTCTTAACTCCAATAATAATGCTCCAACTTGTAGATCATTACAAACAATTATACACATTTCTCGTGTCAGAAGAGTCGCTAGCTTCTACAAGGAATATCTGCACTTGATCCAGAAAATATTATTGGAATCAATGAAAGGAACTACACACATCTTAAAGCATAAGCTGTCAAAAATATAAAGAACCCCATAAAGACTATTAGCTGGTAATAGAATAGACAAAAAGTATGATGTAATAATGATGATTGGCTGGTTTCCATCAGTTCATTTGTTATATCCCAAGTAGGAGTAGTAGCTACTTGGTTACTCAAATTATTCGTCTTTTTGTTTTCAGGTTAATCTTTTGGGGTTAAAAAGATGGGTTTATTGCTCTAATTTCTTCTCAAGTGGGGAGGGCAAGTTGAGGGTAAATGGATCTCCCCACTTGCCCTCCCACTTGCATTTTGCATATTGTGCGAGGATAGTGCCCATCTTCAGTAAGACGAGCTGATACAATTGTCTCTTGATTGCTCCTAATTTTTATCAATGGTGGATGATTTAGAATTGGTGTGTATTTGGTGTATGAGGATTTAGGTAGTTTGTTTATTAACATTGGTTCTAGATTTTGCCTTCAAACATATTTAGAAGTCGGTTAGTACTTTTTACATAGAATTATAGAAAGCATATCTGCAGGATGTATATGTTTATTGCTTTGATATTAAAAAAAATGCTACATGATGCAGCATGGGAGATTTACCCGATTCTAATGGTGCGATGATGGAGTTCCAAGTTCATTGCATCATTTACCTTGGTATGTTTCAATTAAACACTGGATATGTTACCTTTCTTGAGTTGTTTTGCGGCTATGAATTTGCAGATTGTTAAGTACTAAAATCAATGAAATTACAATATCATATGGCTAGTGATAACACAAAAGTAAGACTGTGAGCATCTTACTCCCTTTGCAACACGCGGGAGCCCTCTTGAGCCACTAGAATAATGTTGCTCTTGCTGTTTTTGTTAGGAGGGTAAAGGTGAGGGTAATGCTGCTCATGATTCACTAAAGTAATGTTGCTATTTGCAATACACGATAGCCCTTTAGTCACTATGATATGTTGTTTTCTCCTTGCTATGTATTATTTGATTTCCTTAAGATTGTTGATCTCATATGTAATGTAGAGTCTATTGATCGAATACGAAAGAGGGGGGGTGAATTGAGTATTAAAAACTAGCCCCACTTTTTCGATTTATATGATATGTAATTAATTATTTGATCTTATGAATTAAAATCAACTAATTAATTAATCAAAGTAAGCGCGAATAACGAAATAACGAAAAGTAAAGAGATAAGAGAGAGGCACACGATTTTTGAAGTGGTTCAGTTTCACACGTTGAAACCTACGTCCACTATTCTCGATTGATAATTTTTAGTACCTTTCTACGGATTACAAAAATTACCAACCCACTCGTATAATCAACACTATGATTATAACTCAAGGTGAGTATCGCTAAATACTCTATACTATCTTACGCTAATAAGAAAGTACAATATAACTCACACAAATTCCCGGTAAAGAATTGTAAGCTTATAATGATGTACTATTATCCAATAACGTATTTCACTCAAGCGATTGATAATAATTGATGCACAACTCTTTTAAAAACAAACTCTAAAAATAATAAATATTTGCTCAAAGGTTTGCTTTAAAACGATTTTGGAAAATCAACACAAGTAAATATGTAGCCGTGTGATATGTTGTGTAGTTCGTGTCTTTTTGCAATTTGTATGTGAATGAGTATTTATAATAGTAGAATCATAGTAGATCTAAAACCCTAGTATAATATTTAATAAAGATACTTATCTTATCATAAAATAATATTTGCTAATCTTTTAGAAATATCTTTATCTCAAAATATTATTTGGTTTATCTTATATAAATATATTTATCTTTATATCTCAAAATATTGTTGTAAAGATATAGTAGAATCCTAGATTAGGTAAACAAGGAAAACAACCTATGGAGGCCGAAATTCCTAGCTCACGAAACCCTAGGAGGCACGCAACCCTAGGAGTCACAATACTAGGTTTCCACGAAACCCTAGATGGCTCAAACCATAGGTGGGCTAATTAGGTTAACAACAAATTGAGATAGAATATATTAGAAACCCTACGTAGCATGACAACTCATAAGTTGTATTACTAACCAATAGAATCTTATAAATATATTCTCTAATAAAACTTTTGATAAATATAAAAATACTCTTTTACTTTTGAAAATATTTCAAAACATTTTATTTCCAAAATCATGCATCAATATTTTATCATCCAAAGTCATAGACTAAAGCTATAACTTTGAACATAAAATCTCTCGAATGGAATAGTTACCGAATGACGACCTATACTATCTAATCTTCACAAAGATCTTCAGTATACGGATCATCTCTTCATCTTGATCACAAAGACCCTCCATCTCTAGTCTTGTGTAGTTTGATGTAGATCTTGTTTGAAGCGATTTTCTTTAAAGTTATGCCTGGTTAGCTATAACTTTCATGTTCACTTCCAAAGTTATTCCTGAAGTTGTTATAACTTTGTCTCACAGACTTTATCAAAGTTATGCCTAACTTTGATCTTTCTTCTCATAATTGTTGCTAGCTATAATAAGACTCAAGCACACAATTACACGCATATGATATATCGAGTAAAGCATATATTATTACGTAAACACATGTCATTATCAAAACTATGAAATTGGTCCAACAAATTCCCCCTTTTTGATGATGACAAGTCTCTTATGATTTCCTCTTAACATTGTGACTAAGTATGGTTCCCCCTCAACAAAGCACTCCAAAGTTATAGCAACTTTGATCGCAAGAACAAAACAACTTAGCCAAAGTTATAGCTTGAGAGAATTTAAGAGATAATGAGTCTTGACAAGGAGCAAGCTTAAGCAAAGACTCAAATCATATCATTTCTTCCCCCTCTTGGCATCATTGGAAAGACAAGAACAAAGACATGAAACGACTAGAATAACACATGTCAAGGCAAGAAATAGATATGCAAAATACGCAATATAAAACGATTTATACCAAGCAAGATCAAGAGTAAATGTTAATTAAAACTACAAACCACAAAATATATTGTGAAATGCCATTGGGCCGAATAGAAAGCAGTTTAAACAAGCCAAAATGGGCCTAATATGGTTAAGTAGTTTAAGAGATAAGCAAACAAGGATAGAAAAGCAAGGCATTGTGGATAGGTGGATGAGGCTAGGGTGCTTTATAACCGGGCCTAGTGCGGTACTCAAGAGTGGAGAGACGGTCAAGGCAAGAAGACACATGTGTAGCTTGAGCGGTGAGGCAAACGTCAAAGTTCCGAACTTTCAACGAAAGAGCCTCCGTCGCATCGTAGATGGTACGCATCCCCTCACGCATTTCCGTTCCACTTTTAACCAAAGAACCGCCTTGGCTCACCAAATATGTCATCCGATCCCTTTGCCTATATACTTCTTGCTTACAATCGACAATGTTCCGTTCCAACTTAGCAAGGCGATCATCCACACCATTCATCCACGTCCTCATCTCATGACTCACAAGTCACACCCGACCCACCTTGGTCACGGGTGGAGTTCGAAGAACCCACTGCCACGGCTTGAACAACCGTGTCCAATACCGCCTCAATTTTCTTGTCCTGCGCGTCCAAGCGCTCCATGATACTACCGGAAAAATCAGCCCCACCCGGCTGTAACCCGACCGACCCTCCTTTTGTTAAAAACAACAACTCCTTTCGACTCTAAGAGCCGTGACAGCCACATACCATACGTCAAATCAAGAGTGGAATAGATTTTGTCTTCGGTCACCGAAAAAGCGGTTTGTGAAATGCGAGAAAACACAAGAGAAGGTAAATTAACCCGGTTTCCTTCCAACCATTGCTTCACGACCAACATCTCATAGCATGCAATTTTGTCATGTCCGCCCCGTCGCGGAATCACGGTATTCCATAAAAAGTTTAACAAAAATTTCAATTTTGGTGACACACTTCCCGCCAACACACAACTCGACAACGACGCCCCAACATCAAAATACTTCTTAACTTCCAGCTTAGCCATGTCCGTCAGTTCCTCCCATGACGTACTCGGATTGATTTTGATTCCATCATCAGGAACCGAAAACAGAGTACAAAAGTCCGTCACGGAAATCGAAACTGACCGGCCATTTATAACGGCATTCAACACTCCATCGATTAATGAAACAGAAGAAAAGAACTGTATTACCTCAATCGGATAAACAGGACCCGAAAACTGAGCCACAGTCTCCCATTCTTGGAAATTCAGAAAATCGGTAAAGAATCCCAAAGCCCTATATTTGTCACACCAAGCTTTCGGATAATAACGACCACCGTGTATTCCATACTGAGCAACCCGGTTCACAAGTTTTCTTTCGTCTTTTGTGAGACGAAGTTTATCAAGCCCCGAAGATGTTTCTTGAGGCGAGAAGTCACGGAAAGTCACCCGTGTTGTCTCCTCGGGAACCGTGTCAGTGGTTTCGTTTGTAGCTTCTTCTTGGAGTCTACCTTTGCCTTTATTTAACCGTCTTCTTTTCGTACCCTCAAGACCCGCACCGGACTCGGTTTGGTTTGGGTTGGGTGATTGTTGTGTGGGAGGAGAAGAGGTATTTTTGGGCATACTAGGCTTGGGAGTTTTTGGGTTTGGGTTCTTCGAAATTTTTGATCTAGTGGAAGCCATTGAAGAGGGTTGAAGGTTTGGGTAATTTTTTGTTTTGTTTGTGTATGGGAGCCGTGAGGAAGGAGAAGAGGGTAGTAAAAATTGGTTGAGTATTGAAGTGGTAAAAGTGATTGGTGATGGGTAATTATGATTGTGTAAGAGGTTGGTGTTTCTTTTGTACTTGGGCACATGGGTGTGCCGGCCCCAAGTAGCTCTTTCCCTTTTTTTTATTTTTTTTTTTATTTTAATTTGGGTAGGAAAAGGAATCTTGGGTGATTAATTTGGGATATGGTAAGAATAGAATTTGGTAAATAAAAGATATGGTGATGTATTTTTGTTTGAGAGTTTCGGCTAGTATAGGATACATGGGTAGAGTTTGGCTTAATTTTAGAAAGTGAATAAGATAGATTTTTGGCAAATATGTGGTTTATAAATCAATTTCCATAAAACACTTAATATGCAAGATACTCACGTAAAATATATTATATTAAACACAAATATACTAGCAATGAAATATGCGGACACAGTCATATAATCTCGTCTTAATCTAGCCAGTCACGCAGGTTCACAAAATAAATAAGATGAATTTAATTGCTACCGATTAAACCAATTTCCAACCGCAAAATCTCAAAACGTCTTCTCGCTAACGCCTTTGTTAAAATGTCAGCCCATTGATTGTCAGTACTACAAAATTCGAGTTTAATGTTGCCCTTTTCTACATGGTCACGCAAAAAATGATGTCTAATGTCTATATGCTTAGTACGAGAATGCTGAGCTGGGTTCTTAGAAATAACAATAGCACTCGTATTATCACAGAAAACAGGCATACAACCAACATTAACACCATAATCACATAGTTGTTGCTTTAACCAAAGTAGTTGAGAACATACCAGTCCTGCAGCGATATATTCGGCTTCTGCAGTAGACAATGCAACCGAATTTTGCTTCTTTGAGCCCCAAGTAATTATGCAAGGTCCAACAAAAGTAGCAAATCCATAGGTACTTTTTCTGTCTAAAGAACATCCCGCATAATCTGCGTCTGAATATCCTACTAGATCGAAATTACACTCAAGTGGATACCACAAATATAAGTTAGATGTACCAATTAAATATCTCAAGATACGTTTAACTGCAATCATATGTGATTCCTTAGGACATGATTGAAATCTAGCACAGACACATACGCTGAACATAATGTCAGGCCTACTTGCAGTTAAATATAATAAAGAACCAATCATACCTCGATATGTAGTCTCATCTACGGACTTACCATTTTCGTCCAAGGTCAACTTTTTATCAGTTACCATAGGTGTGTCCATTGGATGAGCGTTCTCCATACCAAATTTTCTGATTAGCTCCTTGACATATTTTTGTTGATGAATCTTGATCCCTTCTTTGGTTTGTTGGATTTGCAATCCTAGGAAGAATTTCAATTCTCCCATCATGCTCATTTCAAATTCTGAGGTCATAAGATCTGAAAAATACTTGCACAATTTATTGTTAGTAGAACCAAAAATAATATCGTCTACATAAATTTGAGTAACAAGTAAATCAGAACCCTCGGATTTTAAAAATAGGGTTTTGTCGACAGATCCTCTTTTAAAATTGTTTTGTAATAAAAATTTTGACAATCTGTCGTACCAAGCCCTAGGCGCTTGTTTCAAACCATATAACGCTTTATCGAGTTTAAAAACATGGTTTTGAAACTTGCTATTCAAAAATCCAGGAGGTTGTTCAACAAAAACCTCTTCTTCCAAATAACCGTTAAGAAATGCAGTCTTAACGTCCATTTGGAATAATTTCATTCCTTTATGAGCTGCGAAGGCGATGAGCAAGCAAATAGCTTCAAGTCTTGCTACTGGAGCGAATGTCTCGTCATAATCAATCCCTTCTTGTTGATTATAACCTTGAACGACCAATCGAGCCTTGTTACGAACTATAACTCCTGAATCATCCAATTTATTTCTGAATACCCATCGAGTACCAATCACAGTTCGATTAGGAGGTCGTGGCACAAGGTGCCATACTTTATTACGTTCGAACTGTTGAAGCTCCTCTTGCATTGCTACAATCCAGTCGGATTCTGCAAGAGCTTCTTTGATGTTGGTAGGCTCTATGGTAGACAGAAAAGAATAGAATGAACAAAAGTTATTTAATGTTCGCCTCGTTTGAACTCCCTTATTCAAACTTCCTAGGATACTATCCATAGGATGAGAACTCTTATATTTCCATTTCTTAGAGTTCTTAGGCTCATCATCATCTGATGAACTATCATTTTCCTCAAATGATTCAGAATCAAGATTGGTTCCCCCTGAGTTGGACTCTGGGGTTATAGCTGAAGTTGGTACAACTTCAGTTACACCATCTTGGTTCTGGTTCAAAGTTATAGCATCATCAGCTATAACTTCAGTTTCCTTTTCCTTGTTTTGAGAAGAGACATTCGTATCATCAACAATTGTCTCAGTTCTCTGTTCAAGGTCATTTGCGGATTTATCAAGTTCATCATTGATTCCTTCAATAACTTCTTCATTGTTATTGGCTCGTCTTCCCTTGAAAGGCGAAAGTCTGGATCATTCATGTCTTCTTCTTCATTCTGTTCAACTTGTTCAGGCACATTATCTTCATCAAATACGACATGGACACTTTCTTCTATGCACAATGTTCTTTTGTTAAAAACTTTAAAGGCTTTACTATGATTAGAATAACCAACAAACACAGCTTCGTCACTTCGTGGATCAAATTTGCTCAAATTACTTTTTCCATTATTATGGACAAAACATTTACTTACCGAAGCAACGAAGGTGAGCTATATTGGGTTTTCTCCCTCTTAAAAGTTCATAAGGAGTCTTTTTGAGAATAGGTCTAATCAAAGCTCTATTGTGCACATAGCATGCAGTACTAATGGCTTCTGCCCAAAAGCTCTTAGGAAGGCCACTACACAAAAGCATAGTGCGGGCCATGTCCTCTAATGTTCTATTCATACGTTCCACGACACCATTTTGTTGTGGGGTTCGTGGTGCAGAAAAGTTATGTCCTACACCATTCTCCCTACAATATTCTATAAAAGCTTGATTATCAAATTCGGTGCCATGATCCGTACGAATGGAAACTAACTTTTTATCATACTTGTTTTGGGCGAGCTTCATTAGTACTACAAACTCATCGAAAGTTTCATCTTTAGTAAATAAAAAGATAGGCCAAACATACCTGGAGTAGTCGTCAACTAGGACGAATACGTACCTTGATCCACCGCGGCTTCTAACTTTCATAGGTCCACACAAATCCATGTGTACCAACTCAAGTGGACGCTCTGTACTTACTACTCGTTTCGGTTTGAATGAAGATCTAACTTGTTTACAACGGGCACATGAGTCACACATCTTTTCTTGTTCGAATTTGATTGAGGGTAGACCCTCAACTAAATCCCAAGACTTGAGTTTCTTTAAAATCGTTGGACTGATGTGTGCAAACCTCTTGTGCCACAAGCATGAATCATCCACAGTGACTTTCATGCACGTAAAGGAACTTGTAGTGACTTTGTTTAAATCAATCATATACACGTTCCGTTTACGTAGACCTTCTAAGATAACATTGCTAGTACCTTCAACTATGATACGACAAACATTTGAATGAAAAACGACTTTGTTGCCTTTGTCACATAGTTGAGAGATACTTAGCAAGTTATGCTTAAGACCATCTACCAGATATACATTATTAATAGCATGTGAAGAAGATATACCAATCTTACCTACGCCGATTATATTTCCCTTCTTGTTGTCTCCAAAGGTGACCTTGCCACCGTTGAAGGGTTCTAGTGAAAGAAATAAATTCTTGTTTCCGGTCATGTGTCTCGAACAACCACTATCGAGATACCATAGGTTATTTTCTTTCACTATTACCTGCAAGTGAATCAAATACAGCTTTTAGGTACCCACGCTAAGTTGGGTCCTTTATGGTTAGTGACTCTATGTATTTGATCCTTCCTAACCCATACCTGTTTGACAATTCTTTTCTTCTTAGAATAGGGTTTGCTAGGTTTGTTATAATGTTTGTTGTTATTGTGACGCACATTAGGTTTAAATGACTGCTTCTGATTCACATAAGATTTAGATTTTGAAGGTACAGATGTGTAATCGAAAGCCATGTCATAAAACCATCTAAACTCATTATTTCTAACCTCATCACGTTGAGGTTCAGATTCGGACTCATTAACACTAGACGCGTCATGCTCTTTCACAAAATATGTTTGATTTTTGTTGTCGTTAATATATTTGACACAATTATTTTTATCATGACCGTTGTGACCACAATAATTGCAAATCAGATATTCTGAAAGATTGACATACTTCCTTCTTCTGAAATCACGGTCAGAAGGAGTGGATTTGCATTTATCATGGTCTCTACGACTATAGCATTCATGACCTAGACCCATCTTAATGTTATTATTAGATTGTTCGGTAAGGAAGTCTAAGACCTTCTGACTTCCTTCCCACTTATCATGAACTTTTCGTGCATGTAGGAGCAATTCCTTCAAAGACTGAATTTCTTTTTCACACGACGAATGATCTACATTCGAGTCTTTGGAGGGATTGTTCTTTTTGAAATTTTCACGAAAATCATTGAAACGTTTGTTCAAGATAAGTTTCTCCTCATTGTGTTGACTTTTGGCTTGGGAGAATTCAGCCTTCAAATCTTTCAATTGCTGAGAAAGAAAAGAGTTTACTTTCTCGTGATCAAGAATAACAACTTCCTTTGCCTTAGCTTCAGATTGTAAAAGCTCATTGACTTTCTTCAATTCTAAAGTTATAGCTTCATTAGCTATAACTTTGGCTTGAAGATGCTTAATGTTGAGTTTTAACTCTGAGATTATAGCTTCATTAGCTATAACTTTAGACTCAAGAGCTTCTTTCTCAACATTTGTCTTGTCTGAAGTTATAGCTGAAGTTGCCATAACTTTAGACTTGAGCTTTTTAGCTTTGGCCTTTAGAAGTTGGTTTTCCTCAGCAATATCAAGAATTTGTTCTTTAAGATCTTTTAATTCAAGACTCTGTTCATGACAATGATCTAAGGCTTCTTCAAAATACTTAATTAAAGACTTTTTAGATAAATTTTTAACTTGCTTTTTAAGTTCAAGATGACTAACCTCTTCGTCATCTTCTGAATCTGGTTCTGAATCTGAGTTGCCAACAAGACACATCTCGGATTCGCTTTCATTGTCACTGTCAGAAATTAGGTCAAGACTGACGTTGCTTAGACACAAGTTGGCGACTTCCTCTTCCTCTGACTCGTCGTCCTCTGTGTCGAGATCTCCCCAGCAATAAGCCATCATCACTTGCTTGAATTCCTTCTTGGTTTTGTCTCGTTGATTTTTGTCTTTGATTTTCTTCCATGTGGGGCAATCTTTGATCATGTGATCATTATCCCCACATTTGAAGCAACCACGACTTGAAAGAGACCCTTTTGACTCGATTGGCTTTTTGTAAGATTTGTTAGTGTTATTGTTAAACGTTTTCCCTTGTGGTTTATTAAAGAATTTTTTCTTAAAACGTCTAGCAAATAACACTGTTTCATCCTCAAGATCCGAATCATGTCTTTCACTGGATTCGGCTTGTAGAGCCACTTTCTTGCTATTACTATCATTTGCCTCATCTTCATCAAGAGTAATCTCGTGAGCCATTAGGGTTCCAAGTAGCTCTTGATAAGATAGGTCAGATAGGTCTTTACATTCCTCAATTACCGTCACCTTAGGTCTCCATCGTTTAGATAGACTTCTAAGGATCTTCCTGGCAATTTCCTCGGAGTCAAAAGTTTTTCCAAGATTTTTCAATTCATTAATGATACTAGAGAAGCGAGTGGACATGCTGTCAAGCGATTCATTTTGTTCCATGGAGAACAGTTCGTATTTTCGCATAAGTAGTGCAATACGTTGCTTTTTAACAACAGTTGTCCCCTCATAGGCTAACTAAAGACCATCCCATATTTCCTTGGCAGTAGAACTAGATGAGAAACGATCAAATTCAGTATGGGTCATGCCGTTTTGCAACAGACTAATAGCCTTTGAATTTTTCTCAGCTTTCTTATAATCTGCCTCAACATAGTCATCTTCTTTCTTTTCGATAGAAGTGCCAGTGGCCGTTCCAAGCATGATCTTATTAGGACCATTCTTAATGATTAGCCAACACTCCCAATCGTTACCCTTTATGAAATGGGTCATCATATTTTTCCATAGACTGTAGTTCTTCCCATCGAATACGGGACACTTCAGATGTTTGGAATCCATTAAAATAAAATTAAATGCAGCGGAAAATAAAAAATAAAAAGATAAATGGATCAGACTCCTTGCTGTAAGGCAATCAAGAGCACGAGGCTCTGATACCAATTGTAGAGTCTATTGATCGAATACGAAAGAGGGGGGTGAATTGAGTATTAAAAACTAGCCCCACTTTTTCGATTTATATGATATGTAATTAATTATTTGATCTTATGAATTAAAATCAACTAATTAATTAATCAAAGTAAGCGCGAATAACGAAATAACGAAAAGTAAAGAGATAAGAGAGAGGCACACGATTTTTGAAGTGGTTCAGTTTCACAAGTTGAAACCTACGTCCACTATTCTCGATTAATAATTTTTAGTACCTTTCTACGGATTACAAAAATTACCAACCCACTCGTATAATCAACACTATGATTATAACTCAGGTGAGTATCGCTAAATACTCTATACTATCTTACGCTAATAAGAAAGTACAATATAACTCACACAATTCCCGTTAAAGAATTGTAAGCTTATAATGATGTACTATTATCCAATAACGTATTTCACTCAAGCGATTGATAATAATTGATGCACGACTCTTTTGAAAAACAAACTCTAAAAATAATAAATATTTGCTCAAAGGTTTGCTTTAAAACGATTTTGGAAAATCAACACAAGTAAATATGTAGCCGTGTGATATGTTGTGTAGTTCGTGTCTTTTTGCAATTTGTATGTGAATGAGTATTTATAATAGTAGAATCATAGTAGATCTAAAACCCTAGTATAATATTTAATAAAGATACTTATCTTATCATAAAATAATATTTGCTAATCTTTTAGAAATATCTTTATCTCAAAATATTATTTGGTTTATCTTATATAAATATATTTATCTTTATATCTCAAAATATTGTTGTAAAGATATAGTAGAATCCTAGATTAGGTAAACAAGGAAAACAACCTATGGAGGCCGAAATTCCTAGCTCACGAAACCCTAGGAGGCACGCAACCCTAGGAGTCACAATACTAGGTTTCCACGAAACCCTAGATGGCTCAAACCATAGGTGGGCTAATTAGGTTAACAACAAATTGAGATAGAATATATTAGAAACCCTACGTAGCATGACAACTCATAAGTTGTATTACTAACCAATAGAATCTCATAAATATATTCTCTAATAAAACTTTTGATAAATATAAAAACTCTTTTTTCACTTTTGAAAACATTTCAAAACATTTTATTTCCAAAATCATGCATCAATATTTATCATCCAAAGTCATAGGCTAAAGCTATAACTTTGAACATAAAATCTCTCGAATGGAATAGTTACCGAATGACGACCTATACTATCTAATCTTCACAAAGATCTTCAGTATACGGATCATCTCTTCATCTCGATCACAAAGACCCTCCATCTCGAGTCTTGTGTAGTTTGATGTAGATCTTGTTTGAAGCGATTTTCTTTAAAGTTATGCCTGGTTAGCTATAACTTCCATGTTCACTTCCAAAGTTATTCCTGAAGTTGTTATAACTTTGTCTCACAAACTTTATCAAGGTTATGTCTAACTTTGATCTTTCTTCTCATAATTGTTGTTAGCTATAATAAGACTAAAGCACACAATTACACGCATATGATATATCGAGTAAAACATATTATTACGTAAACACATGTCATTATCAAAACTAATGAAATTGGTCCAACATGTAAGCATTGGGTTTATATGCACTATCATTTGGAATTACAGGCGTGGGTAAGATTTGCCTCCTCCTGCGTTTCTCTGATGGTTCCTTCACAGCAACTTTTATCACCACCATAGGAGGTAGGTGTCATCCTTGGACTACTTTGCAATATTGGTTTAAGATCTGAACCATAGAGCTTGATGGCAAGCGGATTAAGCTCTGCAAATTTGGGACACCGCTGGTCAAGAAAGGTTTAGGATCATCACAACCAGTAATTCTTTTGAATTTTATGCTATCCTTTTTTTTTCTAACAACCAGAAAATTGATTTCTAGAGTCTGGCTGTTGTCTCTGTAATTGACCATTTGTTATCTCTGTTTGAGCGTACTATCGCAGAGCCATATATGGGTATTCTTCTTGTGTACGATGTCACTGATGAGTCCTCATTCAAAAGTTTGCATCTCTTATTAGATGCTTTTTAGTAGTGTTAGACTATTAGTACAACTCAATACTACCACACTGTACTTTTAACGTTTTTATGTTTTTGTCTTAATTTTCCTTTTAACTGTTATCACTATTAGTTGTTGACCATCTCCTTCAGTTTCAATGGGTTGCCATTTTAGTGCTGTGGCTTACCTAGGAGAGGACTTCATTTCATTTAATCTGAAAAATATTGCCATTGATTATCGTTGGTTTTTTTTTTAATTGGTGGTTTGTCATTGCTAAATCATATGAAATTTATATCAACAATAGCTAATTTAATTATTTTTGTTTGGTTGATTAGATTCATTAACCATGGCAAAGTACAACCAAACTGTGAGCGAGGACTACCAAAAGGTCGCTGAGGAGAAGCTTAGAGGTCTTATCGGGGTAAGAAATGTGCTTCATTTGTGCATCTTGCGTAAGCCATCCTATAAACTCAAGTTGCATTCATCTTCTTTTTGCTAACGTACTTTGCTGCCATCTTATCAGTCGTCATTCTTAACTGATAGGTATATGGCCATATGTACCACTCCAAATGGCATTCTGCTTGTGCCTTTGATATGTTTATCGAGCAAATGGGTCTTACTGAGAAAGTTTTGGGTTATATTCAACCGATCAAATAGGTGGAGTTAGACATGGACACCTATGCTTATCAGTATCTGGGTTTGAACATTATTAAACATTGCACTGTATATTCCATTGATATCTTGCAGCTTAGCTTTTTTTTTTTGCTGTCATTGTTACATGAATTCAGGCATGTTAGCTTTTTTCCCACTGATGATAATAGTTCATTGTTCAGGTGATGTTTAACGTAAAAGAGAAGAACTCAAGAATAGTATTAGTTGGTGGCACAATTTTACACATAACTTGTGGGAGCATGTTAGGTAAACAACAATTCCTTCCATTTTTCTTCTATCTTCCAAATTTACAAATCCTCTCACATAATAAAACATACTCCGTATAAGAAAATGCAGTCTTTAGGAATTGAAAACAAAATCCTGGCTGGGTTTTGTTTATCTGTACTTTTGGTAGGGTTGTGTATGTTGAGTTACTTTTTTTTGTTAATCTTTACGTAATTGCATCTTATGTGCAAATGTAAGTTTTTAATAACTGCCAAGAGAGGGATACAAGACGTCTACTACATGCTGTAAGTCTCTGGAGTTACTTATATATATATATTTCTTTGTTTAAAATTCGTACTCTAGATGTCCACCATAAATAGCAGTACATTTGGTAACAAAACCTGTTCCAAATTAAACTTTATTTACTGTGTTGGAATTGTTATGCGAATCAACTTGAATTTGGGTTGAATATCAAAGATAATATATTTCACTGATAATAATGTTGAATAATACTGTATTCCCTGAACGTTTGACGATATGCTCTCATCTACTGTGTTTTAAACTACTAAGATGTGGTTGACGGCCATCGGTGAAGGTGACATTTTTATGATAATGAGATATTTTAAAAGGCTACAATGACAAGTTTTTATATGAAAAGTTTGTACAAGAGGAAGGGAGAGTAGATTATTTAAAAAAATTGAGTATGTGAAATGGGGTTTACTGTAGCAAATGGAGGGAGTAAAATCATAATTATTCATGGTTTAGTTGTAGAGATGGGCGAAAGGAGAGGTAGTATATGCTTGATTTTGTTTATATTGACAGGAAGTAAGAAGAGTGTAGTGTGGGGAGGAAGGAAGGGAGAGCATTTGTGTTTGGTTTTGTTAAGATTGAGAGGGATAGATTGGAGAAGGGGAATGAAACGAGGAGGGATAGTCTGTTAGTCTCTATCTGGTTTTGTTTAAATCAAGAGGGAGGGACTAGGGAGGGAGAGGAGGAATAGAGGCAGATATAGTTATAGTATACCACATACCTGAAACTTGTGTGTTGTATACCTTAACTTACAAGGAAGCAATGTTATACTCCTTTCACACAAATAAAAGGCATTCACTGAGTCTCAAATAGATATGAGGTAGATACATTCAAATCTTAAAAATAACTAATACGGAGCATCTGTAATATAATGTAGGGCAACTACATAGTTAGTTAAATTAACCACAATAACCAATAATTTTTAGTAATGCTCCGTAATTGTTAGAGAAACTATTCCCGTGAATGATAGTCGTAAGATGTAAATGATATTGGTACGTTAACAAATGACAAGTATTGGATATTCATAGTCTCTTTCTCTTTCTCTTTGTCTTCTTCATTTCCTTCAGCTATTCACAACTTTTTCTTCTCTATCTTTATCTGGTGGAAACGGGTTACAGGTTGTCAACAAATAATTTTGTATGATTACTCTCTTTGTCCCATCATTTCTTTGCTTCTTTTATTCGCCGTCAAAGTATTTTAATCAAATAAATGATTGAGACGGAGGGAGTACGTAATTGTCTGAGAATACTCTCCCTAGCGATCTTGACTACTCGTATTTAGACACATATATTCGTTTTGTTTCTTATAATTTCCTCAACATACCAAGATCATGTTACATATGATAAGCAATTTAAATATTCAATGCATAAAATATAATAGATACTGGAATAAACAAAAATGTCTTCTTCTTTGTCACATTCTGTTAATGTACATAGACTAAGATGTCATGTACGCTTTGCAGAGTTTGAAAAAGAGGGATTTGCTTAACTATAAAATCTAGGGTACTGTTTCACGTGTATGTGTTTTAAATCTACATGACTGCATCTTTGACTTTTGACAAAATCAATAAATGATTTTTGTAGATGGATTGGGTCCTTTCCATTTCGGGTTCTCGAATAACACTGATCCAGAGACAAGGCAGTGTCGGACGACAGACGGGAAGAAATAGCAGTGCTCAAGAGATGCAGTACCCGACCAATAGTATTGTGAGCGACACATCAACAGAGGCCGCCAGCGTTCAAGAAAGCCTGTGGAAGCTTATTCAGGCCTTTCCCTGACTAAACCAACTGCAACCAGTACCGACACATCTGCTCATCTTAATAATTTTGCTTCTTCAGCTGCATCCAACAATGTCTCTGTCAACTCCCTGAGTCGCATTCCGGTGTTTTAAATCCTCTATCAACTTCAATGGTTAGCAGGTGAGACCTTTGTGTTCAGTATCATCTTCCTTTTCGATCTAATTATTAATGCCAAATTGCAGTGTCAGTTGTCATCATGGTAGAATTCTCTGATGTAGTGTCACTGGCTATGGCGTGGTTCATTGCATTGCAGTCGTTTCTGTTTGCTATTATCATCATCAAAATCGGTACCGATCAAATGGGTTCCGTCTGTAAGAATTATTATATTAATATTATTTAATTCTCTATTGTGTGGACCTAATTACTGATATTAGTTGCCTTAATTAAATAATGGTTAAATATATTGTTTCGGGTTTTTATTAGGAGTCCTAGTTTAAGTAGATTAAGGTAAATAGTTACATGCTATATACATAACTGACTACTTATTCCATAAAACCCCTCCTGCCACCTCTCTATATAAGTACACCTGTTTGTGCTTTAACCTAATTCATTCATATCACCAACACACAAGAAAGAAAGTGAATTAGAGAATAAGGAAGGTAGGAGAAGGCAAAGCAATAAGGGTTTATTATTTATCTTTCTCAAGTAACTTTATTATCAGATCTGATGGCTGCACCACGTAAGTACCTTTCAGTAATTATCGCTTTAATCAAGATTCTATAATTTATGTTTACATGTGGTATCAGAGCATGGTTGTGATTATAGTTGTAATTCTGATTAATGTTCTAATTATGTTTTTTATGAATGAATTTAATGTTTTAATCATGATGTTGTAACATTCATTCATAATTTATTGTATACCCTCATGATTGATAGCGTATCCTGTTATGATGATCGTTTCCGCTGCCTAATCGAATTATTTCGTTTTATTTTATTTATGATGATTATTTATGATGATGTTTTGCGCTGCCTAATTCGATTTGAATGATTATTATGTTTATTATGCGTATGAATGCCGTCTGTTGTCTAACCTACTCGATCGAGCTAATGCTCACTCGATCGAGGCGGTTTGTTTATGCTTCTGCTCGATCGAGCTAACTGCCTACTCGATCGAGTCTCTTCTGATTTGCTTCTGCTCGATCGAGCTGATGGTGTACTCGATCGAGTGGTTCCCTTTTGCCTTGTTCTCGATCGTGCTAAAGTCTTTCTCGATCGAGATGCCTTGTTTAATAATGATGTTGCTCGATCGAGCTAATGTTCTACTCGATCGAGCCCTTATGTTTATAATTCTGATCGATCGAGCTAATTTTCTACTCGATCCAGCCCTTATGCTTTTAATTCTGCTCGATCGAGCAAATGCTCTACTCGATCGAGCCCTTATGCTTTTATTTCTGCTCGATCGAGCAAATGCTCTACTCGATCGAGCCCTTATGATTTTGATCCTGCTCGATCGAGCTATTGTTTACTCGATCGAGGGGTCTTGTTTTGCCTTGTACTCGATCGAGCTAAAGCTGTACTCGATCGAGGGGTTCTTCTTTGTTTTCTTCTCGATCGAGCTAAAGTTGTTCTCGATCGAGGTGTTTAAGTTTATTTTCTACTCGATCGAGCTGATGTTTTACTCGGTCGAGGTCTTCCCGTGCTGTTTCAATACTTATTGTTCGTTTTCATTGTATGCTCGCATAATATTATGTTACTATGCTTAAAGGAGACCTTCGCATTATGATAAGTTGAAATTCACCACAGTGATTTCATCTCGTACGCGATCAGATCTCATAATGTAATTGGGCATTCACATCATGTTGATGTTCACCACAGTGGACTCAAATTATGCAGTGAATATCCGACTAAGCATACATTTTTATTAAAAGTTAATTATATCTTATGTATTGATTAAAGGAGACATTCGCATTATGACAAGTTGGAATTCACCACAGTGATTTCATCTCGTACGCGATCAGATCTCTTAATGTAATTAAATTGGGCATTCACATTATGTTGATGTTCACCACAGTGGACTCAAATTATGCAGTGAATATCCGACTAAACATACATTCTTATTGAATATTAATTATATCTTAAGTATTGATTAAAGGAGACATCCGCATTATGACGTGTTGAAATTCACCACAGTGAATTCATCTCGTACGCGATAAGATCTCATAATGTATTTAAATTGGGCATTCACATTATGTTGATGTTCACCACAGTGGACTCAAATTATGCAGTGAATATCCGACCAAGCATCTAATGGGGTAAAATAACTCGTATTAAGATTTTACCCACAGGTAACCTAACATTAAAGTAAAACACCCAATAAAGAGAGTATTCTTGATTATGTAATTAAGCGTGCGTAGGTTGTCCACAGATACTACCCATCGCCTAATGAATGTTTATAAGTTACTCATTTAAGTTTCAAGTCTTAGTCATAATTGCTATTGTGTGATAAACTCAAAGCCTAATGTTCTGAGCATTATTCATAATGCAGTACCGTTGCAAAGCTCTCTCAATAACATGACAGTCTTTGCTTAAAGTTCTTACGAATTACCACTGCACTAAACATTAAGTCCTCCATTTCGGAGATAGGCTGCACTACAGCCAGTAAGTACATGGAAATCATTAAGGAACGCTTTCAGACTACCGAGAAAGCGGTAGCTGGAAGGCTTATGTCTGAACTTATCCCCAGGCACATCATGTGCATCATGTAAGCGGGAAATCTAAAGGTAAGTTTAGAAACAGAAAGGGCATTAAGTTAAGCCCTTCTGATAAACCGTCTGCAACTGGCATAAAGAAGGAAATTAAGAAGCAGTAAAGTTGCCTTTTCTGTAGGAAACCTGGGCACTTTCAGCAAGACTGCATAAAGCGTGAGAATTGATTCGAAAAGAAGGATAAGCTTTTGGCTTTAGTATGTTTCGAATCAAATTATGATGAAATTCCTTCTAATACATGGTGGCTAGATACAGGCTCTAATGAAAGTTCCTTCTTCTTGTGGCATAAACGTTTGGGCCATATTTCAAGAGAAATAATGAACATATTAGTTAAAAACAATATGTTACCTTCTCTTGATTTTACGGATTTTGGGACGTGTGTGGAATGCATTAAAGGTAAGCAAACCAAACACACCAAGAAAGGGTCTACAAGAAGCACTGCGTTATTAGAAATCATACATACAGACATTTGTGGTCCATTTGATGTTCCCTCCATGAGCGGAGAGAAATATTTCATCACATTTATCGATGATTATTCACGTTATTGTTATCTTTACCTTTTGCATGAAAGATCTCAATCAGTAAACGCTTTAGAGGTTTACATTAAGGAGGTGGAAAGGCAATTGGGAAAGAAAGTGAAAATCATAAGGTTAGATAGAGGTGGTGAATATTATGGCAAATATGATGAATCAGGACAACATCCTGGTCCCTTTGCAAAACTCCTTGAAAGTTTGGGTATTGTCCCTCAGTACACAACTTCTGGTTCTCCATGGATGAATGGTGTAGCTGAGAGGCGTAATCGAACCCTATTAGAGGCTGTAAGGACAATGATGAGTAATACCAACTTACCCATGAAGTTGTGGATGCATGCCCTTATGACTGCTGTGTATGTTGGAAACCGGGTCCCCAGTAAGGCAGTTTCAAAGACACCATTTGAACTGTGGAAAGGGTGGAAACCGAGTCTTCAACATTTGCATGTATGGGGATGCCCAGCAGAGGCACGCATTTATAATCCACATGAAAGGAAACTCGATCAAAGAACCATTAGTGGGTTCTTTATCGGTTATCCAGAAAAGTCTAAAGGGTATAGGTTTTACTGTCCTACACACAGAACAAGAATTGTAGAAACCGGAAATGCCAAATTCCTTGAGAATGGCGAAGTTAGTGGGAGTGATCAGGTAAGGGATGTCATAGTCAATGAAGTTAGGGTGGCAATTCCAGTTTCCTTGCCCCCAATTTCAATTGATGATGTTCCACATAATGATAATGTTGACCCAGTCAATATTGTGGAACCTAACGTTGATGACCCTCCACTCCCGAATGATAACATTGCCACTGAAGTTGTTGATACAGCCCCTGAAATAGTATTAAGAAGGTCCACAAGACCTAGAAAGCCAACTACTTCAGATGACTATGTGTATCTACAATAATGTGAATTTGACATTAGTATTGATAATGATCCGGTTACGTTTTCACAAGCTATGAATTGTAATGATTCCGATAAATGGATTAATGCCATGAAAGAAGAAATGGAGTCTATGGCTAAGAATGAGGTCTGGGAGTTGGTCAATTTACCAGTAGGTCATAAGGCTGTCGGCTGCAAGTGGGTCTTTAAGACCAAGCGCGACTCCTCAGGTAATATTGAACGACATAAAGCCAGACTGGTAGCTAAAGGCTTTAATCAGAAAGAAGGCATTGATTATAATGAAACCTTCTCTCCAGTTTCTAAGAAGGATTCATTACGGATCATTTTAGCTTTTGTAGCTCATTTTGATTTAGAGCTACATCAAATGGATGTGAAAACGGCATTCTTGAATGGGAGTTTGGAAGAAGAAGTCTACATGGCTCAGCCTGAAGGCTTCATTATTGATGGCAAAGAGGACAAGGTCTGTATATTAAAGAAGTCCATTTATGGACTTAAGCAAGCTTCTCGACAATGGTATATTAAGTTCCATAATACCATTACCTCCTTTGGGTTTCAAGAAAACACTGTTGATCAGTGTATATACCTGAAGATCAGTGGGAGTAAGTTTGCATTTTTGGTTCTATATGTCGATGACATACTTATAGCAAGCAGTGATTTGGGACTATTACGTCAAACTAAAGATTTCCTATCAAACAACTTTGAGATGAAAGATATGGGAGAGGCGTCCTATGTGATCCGGGTGGAAATATCTCGAGACAGATCACAAAGGACATTAGGGTTGTCTCAGAAAGTCTATATCAGTAAAGTCTTAGAAAGATTCAACATGGTAAAATGTAATCCCAATGATGTTCCTATTCAGAAAGGGGATAAGTTCAACTTAAGTATGTATTCTAAGATTGAGCTAGAACGAAATACCATGAAAAACTTTCCTTATGCATCTCTGGTTGGAAGCTTAATGTATGCGCAGGTCTGTACGAGACCTAACATAAGTTTTGCAGTAGGTATGTTGGGTCGATATCAGTCCAATCCTGAAATGGGTTATTGGATATGATGACTCAGATTTTGGAGGATGCGTGGACTCAAGGAAAAACACTTTTGGTTATGTGTTTGTTTTAGCTAGGGGAGCAATCTCCTGGAAAAGTGCTAAACAAACAATTATTGCCTCATCCACTATGGAAGTTGAATTTGTAGCGTGCTTTGAGGCTACTATTCAAGCTTTATGGTTGCGGAATTCTCCTTCAGGGCTTAGCATTATGCATTATGATGCAAGGCCGTTGAGAATTTATTGTGATGATACCGCATCGATCTTCTTTTCGAAGAATGACAAGTATTCTAAAGGAATAAAGCACATGGAAATGAAATACTTGTCAGTTAAGGAGGAAGTTCGGAAAAACACTGTGTCAATTAAGCACATTATGACTAGTGCTAATATAGCAGATCCTTTAACTAAGGGATTACCTCCAAAGACATTTATGAAGCATGCTATTGATATTGGTCTGGAGGATAATCATTAAGGCTTTTTCGTTTATGTTTGGATCATGCTAGTGCTTTGTAATAATGACACTTATGTTTTGATTAATCGACTTATGTTTTATTATGATGATGATTTCCGAACACTTTTCTGTATCGTATTATTGTTATTGTATACATTATTGTTGCACGATTAACAGAATTAGTCCTTTTCCTCAAGGACATTATTTGGGGATTATGTTTGCTCCTTGTACAGACTGATTATTCTAAGTGATTGGTCCGTAGTACATGGAAGGACCACTTCTCTTTTATAGTAGTGTCTCCGCCATGACTCAACCAGTTGTTCAGGGATAATCAGGGTAATTAAGATAAACCCATTATGTGTTTATTTAACCGTCTACGCGCCTTATGTTATAATTAAGTGTGACATTATGTTTTAATCAGTAATATGGTCCAAGTGGGAGAATGTAAGAATTATTATATTAATATTATTTAATTCTCTATTGTGTGGACCTAATTACTGATATTAGTTGCCTTAATTAAATAATGGTTAAATATATTGTTTCGGGTTTTTATTAGGAGTCCTAGTTTAAGTAGATTATGGTAAATAGTTACAGGCTATTTACATAACTGACTACTTATTCCATAAAGCCCCTCCTGCCACCTCTCTATATAAGTATACCTGTTTGTGCTTTAACCTAATTCATTCATATCACCAACACACAAGAAAGAAAGTGAATTAGAGAATAAGGAAGGTAGGAGAAGGCAAAGCAATAAGGGTTTATTATTTATCTTTCTCAAGTAACTTTATTATCAGATCTGATGGCTGCACCACGTAAGTACCTTTCAGTAATTATCGCTTTAATCAAGATTCTATAATTTATGTTTACACCGTCGGGTTTATACTCAAGTAGGATTGACTGTATTTGTCAATTATCACACATCACATATCATTTGAAACAATAGTTAGCTACGATCATAATGGGTTTCAGTACCTACTCTTTTGCCCTTCATGGGACTATATAAACATGCGAGTATGCAACTATGCCATATCGTGGTACTGAACTCATCGTCACATGCAGTAGGGAACTGTTTCACCTACCAAAATTCTTGCTTGACTCAAATTAGTACTCCTTAGCTAGACCTTACAAATGGGTCAAACGGGTCGGGTTTGGGTCGGGTCATCTCGGGTTTGCTCAATCTTTCGGGTCGGGTCGCTTTCGGGTTTGGGTCAGTTTCGGGTTTGGGTCACTTCGGGTTTGGGCCATTTCGGGTTTGGGCTATTTCGGGTATGAGTCATTTTGGGTCGGGACATTTTAGATTCATATCCGATTTATTTACGCCATTTTCTGGTCAAAATGATTAAGTTAGTATTCGAGTCAAGCCCGCGTCGAGCCAAACTCGCACGAGCCGACTTGGACCAAGCCGAGCTTGAGCTGCACGTGGGCCGTCTCGTCTCATTATCACCCCTAACCACAACAAATTTGGTAATTTAGGATCATTTTAAATTGGGTCGTCTGTAAGTCAGTGGTTTCGGGTAGGGTTATTTTGGGTCGGGTCTCTTTCGGGTCAGTCAAGATTCGGGTCGGGTCTGGGTCGGGTCGGGTCAATTCGGGTTTCTGGTCATCCTCGGGTCAGGTAATTCCGGGTCGCTTTCGGGTCTTGGGTCAGCCTTATCGGGTCGGGTTATTCGGTTCGGGTCAGTTTTGCCAGGTCTATCCTTACCTTCTTTTCCTGAGTTAGGAGAATATTAGTCTTCTGGATCAAATCAGTATCTAATCTAATGCGAAATTAATATTCCTTCTCCGGATGTTGGAATCGGGAATACAGGAGGACTCGATTTTTTCTCCTCTACGAATAGCTTCAATTCGAGAGACAGCACATTCTCAATTGCAACCCCCTTCTTGGATGATCTGTCAAGCACTTTATGGCCGAAACTAGACCTGGCAAACGGGTCAATCGGATCGGGTTCGGGTCGGGCCAGTTTAGGTCGGGTCAGTTCGGGTCTCTCGTTGATTTCGGGTTAATTCGGGTCGGGTCGGGTTATTTCGGGTTTCGGGTTTGTTTCGGGTTTGTTGTCGGGTCCGTTTCGGGTCAATCGAGTCGGGTTATTTCGGGTCAAAGAATAAGATACAAAAGGACATTTTAAGTCTTTTTGGTTCAATTAAAGCTATGTTTTGTCGGGTTATTTTCGGGTTGAGTGATTTTGAATCGGGTTATTTTCGGGTCGGGTCAGTTACGGGTCAAGAAAGATCGGGTCATGTTCGGGTCGGGTCGGGTCCAATCGCGATTCGGGTCACATTCGGGTGTTGTAGTTCGGGTTAATTTCGGGTCACGGGTCGGGTCATTCGGGTCGGGTCAATCGGGTCGGGTTGCTTTTGTCAGGTCTAGCCGAAACTACAGGCAGAACCCCAGAGGACTCAGTTGTCAATCTCAATTCCTGCAGCACCTGCTGACTACAGGTCATCAACTTCATCCCCAACCGTGGAGAAGTAACTCTTTCTCCTCTACGACTGTCTCTCGACCTTATTCAAATGGGCATGGGCAAGGGCATGGGTATGGGTATGGGTATGGGTATGGGTATGGGTATGGGTGTCGGGATATGTCAAAGAAAGCAGTTTGATTTCTGCAATGACATGTTCTCCATCTACCGACCACACCTTTGGGTTGTTATTCGTTACGATTCCTAATACGTCGGCAGGTCCACAAACCATGTGTATGACTGGCATCGACTCAGGACTCAACCTCGTTGATGCAGATGTTGAATTTGCCTACGCTATTGTCTGTTTCAAAGGCATGTCATGGTAGCATGAAACGAAGATTTATTTAACATGCTATGTTTTCTTTTGCAACGATCATTTTGTCTTTTCGTGTTGTTAGCTTGTTATGTTTGTATGTTTGCCCAAAAAAATAAAGTAATATTTTTCTATGCATCAGTGGTGAGTCCTTTCATCTTCTATTTTCGGACCTTGTTCTCTAATTGGTTTGCAGTAGACATTGTGTTTTCAATCATTTTTAAGTTGTATGATTAATTCTATGTTCGGTCCATTATTTCAAGTACATAGACAAAGTGCGCTTACGTTGCTACACTTCGAATTTATGTTTAGCATTTCACCAAATTGTGGCACCGCCACGTATCACTAGTATCGCTAAAAGTCATTTGTGTAAGACAAATTTACATAAATTAAGATATCACCAAGATACAGCATAGTCTCTTATTTAGAACAAATTTACATGTACAACTATATCACAAACATATCCAACCTATGACATTTTGTCATTCAATGGTCAAATATTTTGCCCGCTTTATAAGCTTAAGACGGAAAAGACCCGTTTTAAATGAGTATTCTTTTAAAAAAAATTGTCGTAAACACTGCTACCTACTATAACTCATTTTTTACAAACTGTTATCGTAATAATTTTTTTTAAAAAAAACTGCTACCTAGAGGCTTGATTCAGGAACTTTTTAGTACCAATAACTTCCAAATATTACATTTTTAGACGAAAATGCTTTCACTCTCACTCCCATCCTATTCTTACAATCTCTACCCAAACAACAAACACAATTTACCTCTCTTTAATTTCTCACAATATCTATCATCTAGAACTTTTGAGCTGAATTTTGCTGAACTTCTCTGAGCTGAACTTATAGGAGCTGAACTAAACTGAACTTATAGGAGCTGAACAGAACTGAACTGAACTTATAGGAGCTGAACTGAACTTATAGGAACTGAACTGAACTTATAGGAACTGAACTTATAGAAACTGAACTGAACTTATAGGAGCTGAACTGAACTCAACTGATTTATAGGAGCTCAACTTTTCTGAAATTAATTTTACTTAATTGAATAGAACTTATAAAAATCTAAACTTTACTAAACTGAACTTTATTATTATTATTATTATCTTTTGAAAGGGTTGTCATACAAAAAAAAATATACTCTAAAACATAAGGTAAGATAATAACATTATTCTGATTTATATACATTTATTTGTTCATACGGATTACTACGTTTACATTACGATAAAAAAATAAATCACATATTACATCATTTTCTAACCATCTATTTCTATATCATCATTTTCCTCATCACTTTCTTCTTCATCTTCACTATCACTCGAAATAACGAATCCATTGTCTCGCCAAATGTTTTTTATTATCTTGTTTCGTACCTTGAACATGGCATTATTCCGCGTATCATCAAACATGCCCAAATCGTACCTTGAATATTCACGTCATGTTGTATAATAGGTATTCCAAGACTATGCATCCTTATAAAATTTTGGAGTGCGAATGTAGAAAAAATAATAGACATTTGATACTTTTGTGACATTTGTGGCATATTTTGTAACACCTTCCACCTTTTTTTCAATTGACCAAATGTCATTTCAACTTTCATTCTCAATGATGAATGTCGATAGTTGAAATATTTTACAATTACTTTGGGCAGTCTCAATGCTAATGTATGTATCCAATAATTAATGTCAAATGTTTTTATATCGGTTTTCATAAATAATATATTCCGTATAACTTTTCTAAACTTAATTTGTAAGAATTGAACTTTTCTGAACTGAACTTATAAGAGCTGAACTAAACTTATAGGAGCTGAACTGAACTGAACTTATAAAAGCTGAACTAAACTTATAGGAGCTGAACTGAACTGAACTGAACTGAACTTATAGAAGCTGAACTGAACTGGCTTATAGGAGCTGAACAGAACTTAAAGGGGGTGACTTTAAGTCCAAAAGAACAGGGCCTAACTATCCATATTGAAATACTTAGGCCCTGTTGTAACACCCGCAAATGTACCCTATTTTTATAATGAAAATATTTTACGGATACTTTTCAGCGTATTTTAGTTTTATTTTAGAATTTAATGTTCCGAGTCGAATTTAGAATTTCCGAGTTCGTATTTGGAATTTCCGCGAGATTTCATGTAAATCCCGTCTTAAGTCGTATTTGACTTTCGTTGACTTTTTCCCTCATATACTCCCTTCCTCACCCTAACCTAATTCCTTCACACAACTCAACTTTTCCTTCTTCTCTAAGAAAACCCCATAAAACCTTGCCTCCATTTTTTATCCGTCTTAGATTCGTCGCTACTCCTTCGTTACTCGCTCAAATTCACGTAAGTTCGTCTTATTCTTCCCCTCTTATCTTCCTCTATCCGTATTGGTAATAAAATTACCGTCTTTCTCGCTTTTTAAATTATCCGTTTTTCTCAAGGTGAATGAAATTCATCTTTTATTACCTAATTGTATGTATGTGGAGACTAGGAAGGTTTAGAAATCGATTAAAGGCGCGAAAAGGTAACGGTGAAGGGTTACTCGATATCATTTACGTGTTTTACATGATTTCTATGTTAGAATTTGTATTTAGAATACGATTAGAAAGCTTAGTAATTGTATTATTGATAATGATTGTTGTTAGTTGATGACTTTTGATGATGATTATTGATTGTTGATAGTTGTTAGAAGTGAATCATGAAAATTGAAAATGTTTGAATGTATGTTGAAGGCTCTCGGGTGAACTGGTACCTCATGTCACGGGCGTGAAATACAAGTCACGGTCGTGACTTGTGCAGTTTCACTACACTGACCCCTTTTCGTAAAATGATCATATCTCCTTCGTTACTTGCTTTTTTTGGGCTTGTGACATCCCGTTGGAACCGTAAGAGGATAAGCTATGACCTCCATTTAGAATTTCTTCATTTGCATGTCTATAACTCTAGTTATGACCGTTTGAAGTGGACCCTTGTTTTAGTTGGTTTCCAAAGACGTTGTTTTGGAGAGGTGATCTATGTTCTTATTTATTATGCTTCATAAACTTGTTCAAATGCTTATGTATCATGTATTGATTCATTTTTATCATAGTTAAGTTTATATAATTCCCTATTCTCATGTTTTGTGACGGTTTTTGGTATGTCCCACTTTGAGTCGGTTTTTACAAATGATACGGTTTGAGCACTATTTTGTCATGTGCTTTGTACTCTCATTCCCTTGGCTACCTCCACGTTCGTAAGGCTGGAATGTCGAAACGGGGAGGTATCCTACTGCTTAATTGCATGTGTTAGTGGGCATACGACGACGTTGTTGGGAGTTGAACGCTATTGCGTTGATCGACCCGGCCGTCAAATGTTGTGTACTTGCGAGGTGGTGTTATTTGCATGTAGCGTACCGCTTGTTATGAGGCTTGAGCTCTTTTCCGCCTCTTTCGTGAATTGATCTACCGAATTTGGGGTACTCGGCATATATATTGTAAGACCGAGTCTTGGATGCGAAATGTTATCGCATGTCGCAATCGGAACATGACTTTATTCCGAGAATCTGGCCAGGTTTAGACTAGGACCGTATTATTATCGTCGTGCTACCAGGAGGAAATTAGTCTCCATATACGAAAGTGCCATCGTGTATGAGTTCAGGGAAATGTTTATCCCGGGATGCCTTTTAATCATACTTGCCATGTACAACACGGTGCTATGCGTTTCATTTACCGTGAGAGATGTCTTCCTTGTGTCGTCGTTCTTGAATGCGTGATTTCATGACTTATTATTCATGGTCATTGCATGATTGGGCATCGTATCTATTGGTATGTGTGAATGGATGATACATGATGGATTATTCATGGTCATTGCATGACACTTGGCATGGTTTGTTTTCGAGTTCAATCTTATCAAATTATACCGCTAACGGTGAGATGTAAGCCCTAGTGAGCGTATTCGGTTGCCTAAGAGTGTCTTCCCCGAGTCTTTGTATCACATGATGGATTCGGACTTGTACTTCTTATACTCTTATCATTTTATATCGAATTGCCTATCTATCCTTATCGTATCTCACATGTATATCCTTATGTATGCATGCTCTACTTTTGTATTTCCTTCTATGTACGTTTAATGTGATATGGCTGGGAGAACCCGGAGTTACTCCCCACTGACTGTGGCATTCATGTTTTTCATGGATGAACAGGTTGCTTGCATGGATGGCTTTTTGCTTGACATTTTGGGTTCGGGTGTGAGCTAGCGGGCGTTGTCCCTGGATTAAAACACCTCTAGACGATTTTAGCTTGTTTGCTTAACACTTTTACTTGTTAACTTTTTGGATAGACCTCGTCTCTTGATGTAGTATAATTCGTACTTTAGTTTGTAATATATGACACTCCTCGTATTCTTTCCTTGCATGTATAAAAGTTTTTAAAACTTTATATTTCCGCTATATAATTCACATGCTTGTATGTTTTATCTTTCCGCATTCGCGAGGGTTGTCACACCTGTTCTTTCTGACTTATTTTTAGCTCATTTCAGTTCAGTTCAGCTCTATTCAGTTCAGTTCAGTTCAACTCCATTAAGTTCAGTTCAGTTCAGTTCAGTTCAGCCCAGATTCATTCAGTTCACTTCAGCTCCACTAAATTCAGCTGACTTTAGTTCTACTCATTTTAAACTTAAAAGTTTTTATTAATATTAATATTATTGATATTTTTTTATTTTTTTTTATTATAAACCGCAACTTATATTAAGATCAACAACAAGTTTACAACTTATTATTATTATTATTATTATTATTAACTAATTAATACTCCCTCCATCTCATAATTATCCCTCGCTTGACTTTTAGGGACATTTTAAATAACTTTGACCATAAATAAGTGAATATAAAAGAAGAAATCAAGTCAAAGTGTCGTCTCAAAAACTGTGTAATTCAAATTACGAAAATTATTATGAGATAGAAGAAATATTCTATTAATAGCAACTATTTTCAATATTAATAATATTATAATTATAATTACTATTATTATTATTATTATTATTATTTTTTTTTTTTTTTTTTTTTTAATATGAGATGCGCGCAGCTTTCATTAAAATAAAATGAAATTAGTGGCCAACCGAGAAACTATCTGGAAGCCACACCTACTAGTCTACTACTTCATACTAGTATTATTGTTATTACTATTGTTATTATAATAAATGTTATGACTATCAAAATGAATAATATTAATATTAATACTACTATTACTATTTACTACTACTACTATTATTATTAAGACTAATGATATCAACTAATAATATTTATCATTATTGTTGGAGTGAGTCTCCTCAACAATAGTGCGATCACATAATTAAATCTCAATAATAAGAATACAAAGGGATGATGAATATTATAGTCAACTGGTCAACATAAATCGGTAACGATTGGCTCAGTTGAGTTTGACGTTACTGTTGTATGACGGTGATGATCTGTTGATCCCTTGAGGTCACACCTAAAGGGCAATCCCCTAATCATGTACATTAATTAATTGTATAGCGATACAGATTCTTTAATCCCTTAAATTGAACTAGGTTTATATTAGTGAGAATAATATCTTATTGTAATATGATTAAATAAGATTCATTTTAGTAATTTAATTGTTATATTACTAAGAATGCATTATGTTTATGAAACATTTGAGATAAGCAAAATTGGTTGATTATAATTACAAATTGTTGTAGATTATATTTACCAAATATGAGATGACCCATTTTATTTACATGTAATTATAAAATATGACTTAAAATGTTAAGTCTAATTTATTTGTTTTGAAATAGCATTTAAATATGTTAAATGTATATTTATAAGCAAAATTACATGTTACATGTCACATGTCACATATATGACATATGACAAAATGCAAAAAAATAAAATGGACACCCATTTTATATGGGTACACCGGTTTTTGGTGGGTAAGTTAAGGGTGATAATTAGTTGATTTGTTTAATGGGTAAACATAATCATTTCATCTAAAACCTAGTAACCATGCTAGTGCATTGTTAAAAACAAAAGCAAACTCACCTTTACCCATGCTCTTTGGGTGCCGGCTCCATGGGTAGAAAAAGAGAAGTGTTTCTCTTATTTATGTACTCACTTGATCTCATAAGTTTATATACTAACTTATCTCTTAACCTCTCCACTTCTCACTCTAAAGTAATAAGCTTAAGAAGCCTCAAACATCTTATGTTCATAGATTACTAATAATATTACTAAGAGTAGTAATAGAGTGATTAGTAATATTTTAAGGGATACTACTTATTATAATAGTGTAGTATTTTAGTAGTGATTAAGGGTAGTCTTGGTCCATCTAAAAGGAGAGTTTCTAATTTGAAATTTCGAAATTCATCCTTCTTATTTAAGCTCAAGAACAATATTTGGAAGGTGTCCAAATATTGTGCCCATATTGTTCATATTCAATGTAAGGAAAGATGTTTCTTCTTATCTTTGTGTTATTTTGTTATGCATGCATAAGATCTACATAGTTTAGGAGTAAACTAGCTAATTGTAAAATGATATTATAAATGTCTAATATCGAGTTTAAGAAATTAACAATTATAGCAATTATTATTACTATTATTATAATTATTATTATTGTTGTTATTATTATACCCCGTATTTATTATTATTACTTTATTATTATTATTAATTATTATTATTATTATTATTATTATTATTATTATTATTATTATTATTATTATTATTATTATTATTTCAGGTCAGTTCAGCTCTAATAAGCTTCTCAGTTCAGCTTCATTTCGTTCAGTTCAGTTCAGCTCAATTTAGTTCAGTTCAGCTCCATTCAGTTCAGCTCAACTCAGTTAAGTTCAGTTCAACTCCATTAAATTCTGTTCAGTTCAGCTCTAAAAAGTTCAGCCCAGTTCTTTTGGACTTAAACTCACCCTCTTTAAGTTCAGTTCAGTTCAGTTCAGCTCCTATAAGGCCCTGTTCTTTTGGACTTAATTTCAGTTTCTATAAGTTCAGTTTAGCTTCATTAATTTCAGTCCAGTTCAGTTCAGTTCTATTAAGTTCAGTTCAGTTCAGTTCAGTTCAGTTCAGCTCTATTAAGTTCAGTTTAGTTCAGTTCAGCTCTATTAAGTTCAGTTCAGTTCAGATTACTTTTATTTCAACATTATTATGATTATTATTCTTATCATTGTTATTATTATGTTAATTCACTTAATATTGTTATTATTATTATTATATTTATATTTTTAAAAAATTGTTTATTACTATTATATCACCGTTATAATTATTCTTTATATTATTATATTTATGTTTAATATATTTATTTATTCTTATATTATTACGATTAATGGAAATATTATTATTATTAATATTTATTAATATTATATTTTATATTTTACTGATATATTCATTATTATGAATATTATTAGAAAAATATTTATTATTATTATTATTATTATTATTATTATTATTATTATTATTATTATTAATATTAGTAATAATTATTATTATTATTATTATTATTATTATTATTATTATTATTATTATAATAATAATGTATTAATATATTATTTTTAGTCCTATTATTAGTATTAATTATATTTACTTTATTACTATTTATATTATTTATATTTATTTAGTAACTATTGTTAATATATTTATTTCTATATTATATTGTTATTAATAATGTTATCATTATATTATTTTTTTTTTTTTTTTTTTTTTTTTTTTTTTTGCAAGAAAGGGTATTGATTCTTATTAATCCTCAAGGAAAAAAAAGAATACAAAGATCTTACAATAATATCCCCTATGAGTTAAAAGAAACACTCTCTCACCTATTGAGATTATCTATAATCTCATTATATACAACATCCTTAGTAATAGCTAAAATTCTAATGCTAACAACTAACTGAATTTGTCGAACAAGACATTCCACAGGTCTATGTAGCTTAGAGAATACCCGAGCATTCCTCTCCCACCATATGTAGTATACAGTAGCTGCTATACTACATCTAAGCCAGATGCTATGCCAATGCTTTCTTCTTCTCCTATTCTGAATCCAGTAAAGCTCAGCAATCAAACCAAGCCCTCTCCTCCTGATATCCATCCAAGATAGGATGTTCTGCCAGATCATGGCAGAGTAGGAACATGTAAAGAAGAGATGCCCATGACTCTCACAGGCTGCATGACAAAGACTGCATCTGTTAGCTAGTTGCAAACCTCTTCTCTGAATGTTATCAATAGTAGCCAGTTTCCCTTGAGCAGCCAAAGTAGAAATGATTCTATGCCTAGGAAGGGCAGGGCAAAGAGACTTAGTCCAGATTAGAATATCATGATGGGGTCTAAACAGTTCATAAGCCTTGCTAGCACAGAATTTTCCCTGCGAGCCACATTGAGCAATGAAGTGTTTAGCAGCCATCACACCCCCATTGAGTTGAATACAGTGGTCTCTAACCCTCAAAATGCCTTTGAAGCTCTCAGAGTATCTTTCCTTAATGTCCATAGTCCAGAAATCCTGCTGCCTTATATAGTAACTCTTAAGCCAGTTGAGCCAGGCCCCCCTTTTATCTTGCTCAATGAGCCAGACCCACCTAAGCATCAGAGCTTTGTTCCAAGCAAGAAGCTCCTTTAAACCAAACCCTCCTTCAGACCAGGGTGTACAAATGCTAGCCCAACTCTTATAGGTTTGATGCTTGCCTTCAGCAGACCAGAAGAAATCTTTACAGATCCTATTAATAGCCTTAATGACACCCTGAGGAAGCAAAAAGCTGGCACACCAAAAGTTTTCCATCCCAAAAATGACTGAATTTAAAAGTTGAGCCTTACCAGCATAGGAAAGGTACCTAGTGGACCAGTGAAGGACAGAACTCTGGATCTTTCTGATTAGAGTGCCATACTTGTCGTGATTGAGAGAGGAAGCATGTAGAGGAACCCCTAGATATCTGAAAGGGAAGAGACCAGTTTCAAAACCAGTGCTAGAAAGAATTTCAGACTTAATGAGGGAAGAAACCCCACCAAAATATATACTAGTCTTATCCTTATTAGCTATTAACCCAGACCAGTCACCAAAATCCTGAAGAATGTTGACCACAGTGGTAACAGAAGGGGTGTCCCCCCTGGTAAAGATCATAAGACCATCAGCAAAAACCATATGGGTCAGATTAGTCTGGACACATTTGGGATGAAGGGAGACATAAGGTTTCTCTTTTAAAGTTCTCAAATATCTGGATAAAACCTCCATGCTAAGGACAAACAGATAAGGAGACAGGGGGTCTCCTTGTCTTATGCCACTCTTTCCTTTAAAGAACCCTTTAACTTGCCCATTAACATTCACAGAGAACCAGGAACCTGTAATGCAGCCCATGATCCATTTAATAAAGACAGGGGAAAAGCCAAAAGCATGAAGCATGTTACTTATGAAGTCCCATTGGAGAGTATCAAAAGCTTTCCTAATATCCACTTTAATAAGACATCTAGGGGTTACATTTTTCCTATTGTAACCTTTAACCAGATTTTGAGAAAGCATGACATTCTCAAAAAGGCTCCTACCAGGAATAAAAGCCCCTTGCTCCTCACCAATGAGGTTATGTAAGACCCCCTTCAGCCTATTACTAAGAATTTTGCTTATAGTCTTGTAAATAACAGTGCAGCAGGAAATAGGTCTAAAATCCTGAACAGACTTAGGAGTATCCTTCTTAGGAATGAGAGAAATAAGAGTGGCATTGGCCTGTTTTGCCATAATCCCATAGAGAAAGTAGGAGTGAATGGCCTTACAAAAGTCAGGCTTAACAAGGTGCCAGGAATGCTTGAAAAACTCAGAAGAGAACCCATCAGGACCAGGACTTTTGTTAGAGTCAATCCCAAAAAGGGCCTGCCTAATTTCCTCATCAGAAATAGGGCTACAAAGATAGCTATTCTCAGACCCAGAAACCTTAGATCCCTTAGAAAGGAACCCAGTATCAAGGTCCTTGACAGGGACCTTAGCACCTAAAAGATCCTGATAGTAATGAACAAAGGCAGAAGCCACATTATCAAGACCATGATGGTGAATGCCATGATGATCAACAATATCCCCAATATTCTGCTTAGCTTTTCTCTCCCTAATCTTAGCATAGAAGTAACTAGTACTGCAATCCCCATGCTTAACTTCCTGAATTTTAGCTCGCTGCATTAAAGCACTAAGCTCAGCTTTCTTAAGGCTTTTAAACTTATGAAGAAGCTGTTGCTCAGTATGCATAATAGAGCTAGAAAGAGGAGAATTCTGCAAATCATCTTGGCAAGATAAGAGAGCCTCCTTAGCCTCCTTTGCCCTGATAGCAATGTTAGAAAAATGAGCCTTATGGAAGGAGCTAAGAGCATTCCTAACAATCTTAAGCTTAGCAAAGAGGGAGAACATAGGAGTCCCCTGAACCCCTGCTTGCCAAGCACTAGCAATAAGGTCATTATAAGAATCATGAGCAGTCCAGCAATTAAGGAAGTTAAATCTCCTCTTGGGGTAAAGCTCCTCAAAAATAGTAGTCATCACTGGAGAGTGATCAGAGATCCCAGGAGCCATGAAATTAGCAGAGCTATTAGGGAACTTAGTCAGCCATCCCAAATTAACAAGGGCTCTGTCCAGCTTAGACCAAACTCTAGTGGTGCTCTCCTGCTTATTAGTCCAAGTGAACTCACAGCCAGTCCCAACAAGATCATCAAGTCCAGCCATGAGAATACCATTATTACAGTCAGTTATGTCAGCAAAATCAGGTTCATTAGGACTAATCCTTTCATCAAGATTCCTAACCACATTGAAATCCCCCATAACTAACCAAGCTTCAGTCAAAGAGGTTTGATGAAGAAAATCCCAAATCTCCTTCCTTCTATCACCATCATTAAACCCATATACAAGAGTAAGAAAAAACTCCTGACCAGAAGCAATATGCTTAACATGACAGTGCAAGTATTGAGCAGTAACCTTAAGAATATGGAGGTTAATACGAGCAGCATTCCAAACACACCAAATCCTACCATTGTGATGACAATCATAATTGGTAGTGACACTATAAGGAGAGAAAGCCCCCTTAATTTTAGTGGCTTTTCTCTCCTTAATTCTAGTTTCTAAAATTCCAAGAACATCCACATTATTAAACTTCATAAAGTCCTTGACTTCATTTATTTTGAGGATGTCATTCATCCCCCTAATATTCCAGGTGGAAATCTTCATATCAAAAAGAGGAGAGAGGGCCAGGATCCCCCAAAATCTGCCCTGGGTCATTAACAGAATCCTCTAGAGCTGAGGGGCTTAAAGCCTCAAACTGATTACAAATGACTAAAGCTGGATTATCAATCTGCAAAGGGGAACTCCTCCCCAGGGGTTCACAGTGCATTACAGAGCTCTCTAGTATTTTATTATTATAATATTTATTCTTATATTATTGTTTTGTTTTTGTATACATCTGATTAGATTATTATTAAATAATATTAATATAATATTATTAATATTAATTATTTATATTTTTTTTATTATTATTAAATATTATTATTATTGTTATATATTATAAATTATATTATATATTATTGTTTATATTATTATATTATACTTATCATATTTAGTTTTTGGTTACTTAATTTTATATATTTATTACTATAATTAATAATGTTATCATTCATATTAATATTATATTTTTTATTATATTACTATAATATTTTTTTTTATATCTTATTTGATTATTATTAGATTATATTAATATAATATTATTATTACTAATGATTAATAGTAGTAATAATAAAAATAATAATAATAATAATAATATTGTTATCTTTTTGTTATTTCAGTTTAGTTCAGTTCAGTTCAGCTCCATTAAGTTCAGTTCAGTTCAGTTCAGCTATATTAAGTTCAGTTCAGTTCAGTTCAGTTCAGCTCCATTAAGTTCAGTTCAGTTCAGACAAATTCAGTCCAAAAGAACAGAGCCTATGTTCAGTTCAACTCCTATAAGTTCAGTTCAGTTTAGCTCCTATAAGTTCAGTTCAATTCAGCTCCTATAAATTCAGTTCAGCTTCTATAAGTTCAGTTCAATTCAGTTCAGTTCAGCTCTTATAAGTTCAGTTCATAAAAATTCAATTCTTACAAATTAAGTTCAGAAAAGTTATACGGAATATATTATTTATGAAAACCGATATAAAAACATTTGATATTAATTATTGGAATGACATTTGGTCAATTGAAAAAAAGGTGGAAGGTGTTAAAAAATATGCCTCAAATGTCACAAAAATATCAAATAATGTCTATTATTGTTTATACATTCACACTCCAAAATTTTATAAGGATGCATACTCTTGGAATACCTATTATACAACAAGACGTGAATATTCAAGGAACAGTAGATTCGGGCATGTTTGATGATAAGCGGAAAAATGCCATGTTCAAGGTACGAAACAAGATAGTAAAAAACGTTTGGCGAGACAATGGATTCGCTATTTCGAGTGATAGTGAAGATGAAGAAGAAAGTGATGATGAAGATGATGATATGAAAATAGATGGTTAGAAAACTATGTAATTTGTGATTTTTTTTATCGTAATATTATTATTATTATTTTACCATTACGTTCGTCTCGTCGAAATAAGCGACTTGAAAATAATTCATTGAAAACGAACGCCCGAGCGTAAAGTTATGGCCATTTAAAGTTTTCCCGTTTTTAATCGTCATTTTTTTTTGTAAAAAATTAAATGGTTGTTAGTTGTTGATATTTTCGTTAAAATGTTAATGTTGCAGTTCGTGTAAGTTTCTTAAACTCAATATTAGACATTTCTAATATCATTTTATGAATAGTTTACTCTTAAACTATTTAGATCTTATGCATGTATAACAAAAGAATAAGAAGAAACGATTTCCTTACATTGATTATGAAGACATTTGCACAATATTTGAACTCCTTTTAAATATTGTTCTTGAGTTATGAATATGAGGATGAACTCCAAGTTCTTAGTATAAGAACACTCATATTAGAAGCACCCAAGATAACCCTTTAATCTCTATAATATATTATATACTACACTAGTATAATATAGTAGTCTCCCTTAATTAAATCTAATAACTCTATTACTACTATAGTAATTTTATTAGAATTCATGAACTCTAAGATAAACTTCTTAGGTTGTAGTGAGAATAAGGAAATGTAGAGAGATAAGTGATATTTGCATGAATGAATAAAATGAGATGGTGTGTTGAATAAATAAGAGGAAATTGTCCTCTTTTTGTAAGAATGTTTTGGGTCCAATACTATTTATGTGGACACACTATTATACGGATTGTATTTGTTGGCTATCATTTAAGTTGGCCCAATATAGTGATCCTTCTATATAATATAATACGGGCATAAATTAATTACGTCTTATAAAGTATGGGCCGGATATCTTAATTGTGTAGATACCCATTAGGGCTTTAACTGATACATGATGAACGTATTAGACTAAGGCGGCTGATATACGGTAATAGGGTTTATATCCCTTGCCTATATATATGCAGGGTTATGGTCCCTGGTATCACACTTAACCTAAACTCAAATACATCCCATCAGTAGAGAGAACCCTAAGGCAAGTGTGTCTGGAAGGCTATAATCCGGTTACTCCATTTCATCATATTACCATGGATTCATCAGGTACGTTTCCGCTACTCCGGTATACCAATTAATTTAGTATGAAGTTGTGGCCTTATAAATGATTAAATCTAACAAGTGGTATAAGAGCTTTCTTCATATTAAATTTTTTTGGGATGATTTATTTTGGACTATTCGGTATTGATATTGTGCGCGATTCGGTTGTTATGTTAATTGATTTTTCGCTCACATGAATGTATGAATTCATCAGATGAATATTGTATTGGAAAGGATAATATTTTATATAATTATGCCTTTTGTTATAGCCGAACACGTCATGAAATTACTCATGTATCACCACTTACTATAGTGGCATACAACTTTGATTTATAATGATTGTGCTTTGATTATTTAATCAACTCAGTGAATGTTTTGTCCCTGGTTTCAATGCGTGTATGTGGTGTTGACTATGGGCTTTTTTCTTCTTCTTTTGGAGTTTAAAGTTGTGCATACTGTCACGGCATGGATTCAACTGGGTTGAATTTTGGAATTTGTTTAATTTATTATATTATGCGTGCAACTGATTTTGTCATGTAATGTTGTTTAGTCCAATTTAGACATGCCTCGTTCATTAGTGCTTGCACATCAGCCTTTTGTTAATTATTTCGTAAAGTGCTTATTTGATTCCAGTAAAATATCAGATTTACAGTGTTTAAATTGCCTATCATATTGTTAAATTTAGACAAATTTTCAGATTTAATAATTGGCCATACGGATTTAAAATAAATGGGTCTATTATTTTGGGTTGTTTGATTGATGCAATAAGTTGTCAAAGTAACCTCTATTGTGTAAGTTGAATAATTAAGAATAGTGTGACTACGGTGTGTGATTGAGTTTCATGCGGATAATGGTATGCCCAAAGGAAGGCTATTATTTGGCCGAAATTTAATTATGCTTGTGGTGGTAAATATGTAACAATTATAAGGTTTACATGTGAATGTTAAGTCGGCCCAAAGGAAGGCTTAATATTTGGCAGGAATTTATTGTTAATGTTTGATCACTACACCAAGATGATCACTTACAAGTTAATTTTATTTCCAAAGACTAAAGTTAATGCTGTGCTAGGTGTCTTGTTATGATGGGATTTGCCAATTTTTTTAATTTGATTATTGTATAAAGTTGAATAAAGAATTTATTGTGGCCATGTTTTGTTTGTTTTTTGTTCTTTTTCGGTTAATGCTTCTGCTAATACGGTATCTGCTAACATCAATATGATTCCAATGCTTGACGGAACAAATTTTAAGTATTGGAAGGAAAATGTTATGATTGTTTTGGGTTGCATGGATCTAGACCTTGCTCTTCGAGCTGAGCGTCCCGCTGATCTTACGGATTCTAGTTCCTCTCATGATAAGAGGGACATGGAGAAGTGGGAACGCTCAAATCGCATGAGTCTAATGATCATGAAACGTGTAATTCTAGAATCATTCAGGGGCACTATGTTCGAAGAGGAGAATGCCAAAAAGTTTCTTGTTGAGCTAGAAAAGCGTTTTGTAAAAAACGAAAAGTCGGAGACTAGTACTCTTTTAACGAGTCTAGTTTCCATGAGGTATAAAGGAACAAGGAACATAAGGGAGTACATTATGGAAATGTATCATATTGCTTCAAAGTTAAAGGCACTTAAGTTAGACTTGTCTGAGGACTTGTTGATGTATTTGGTTTTGATATCTCTTCCTAAGAAATTCAGTCATTTTAATGTCAGTTACAACTCCCAGAAGGAGAAATGGACTCTAAATGAGCTCATTTCTCATTGTGTTCAAGAGGAAGAGAGACTGAAGCAAGAAAAGACAGAAAGTGCTCATTTGGCATCATCCTCTAAGGATGGTAAGAAAAGGAAAAAGGGTAAGGAAGTTGCAGTATTTTTCGACCACCAAAGAAGCATAATACAGAAACTAAGGAATCTGAAAATTCAGAAACTAAAAAATAGACCATGATGCTTCTTTTGTGGAAAGCCAGGTCATCAGAAGAAACACTGCATAAGTATCACGCTTGGCGTAAGAAGAAGGGTATGTTTCTTTCTTTTGTCTGTTCTGAGGTCAATTTAACTTCAGTACCTAAACACACTTGGGGGATATACTCTGGTACTACTCACATAAGTGTGTCCATGCAGGGCTGTCTCAGCTGCCGAAATCCGGTTGATGGTGAAAGATACATCTATGTGGGGGATGGCAAAGCAGTTGAAGTTAAAGCTATAGGGACATTTAGGCTATTATTAAAGACTGGAAATTATTTGGATTTGAAAGAGACTTTTGTTGTACCGTCATTTAGACGGATTTTGGTTTCAGTTTCTGCTTTGGACAAATTTGGTTATTGTTGTTCATTTGGAAACAATAAGTTTAGTCTTTCTCATAATTCAAAGTTGGTTGGTTCTGGTTTTTTATCTAGTTATGATAACCTTTATTTGCTTGATACGCATGTCTCTTACAATAAAACCTTGCATGTAAGCTACAGTGGTACTAAAAGAAAATTGACAAATGAGAATTCATCGTCATTATGGCACAAACGTTTAGGACATATTTCTAAACAAAGAATTGAAAGACTTGTGACAGATGGATTCTTGATTCTCTTGATTTTTCAGACTTTAATGTTTGCATTAATTGTATAAAGGGAAACAAACAGACAAAAGGAGATTAGGTGCCGAGAGAGCTTTCAGGTGTCTTAGAACTTATTCATACAGATATTTGTGGTCCATTCCCTACGGCTTCCTGGAATGGTCAACAATATTTTATTACGTTCATAGACGATTACTCTCGATATGGCTACCTATATCTAATTCATGAGAAATCTCAATCACTGGATGTGTTCAAATCATTTAAGGCTGAAGTTGAAAATCAACTTGGCAAAACAATAAAGAAAGTCAGATCTGACCGTGGTGGTGAATACTACGGTAGAAATGACGGATCAGGTGAACAACGTCCAGGGCCATTTGCTAGATTCCTAGAGGAATGTGGTATCGTTCCTCAGTACACCATGCTGGGTACTCCACAAATGAATGGTGTAGCTGAGAGACGGAACCGAACCTTAAAGGATATGGTGAGAAGTATGATTAGTCATACAACTTTACCAGAATCACTCTGGGGAGAGGCAATTAAGACTGCAACTTACATCTTAAACAGAGTACCAACTAAAGCAGCTTCTAAAACCCCTTATGAATTATGGACTGGTAAGAAACCCACTATAAGGCATTTACACATTTGGGGTTGTCCAGCTGAGGCAAGGCCTTACAGGCCACATGAAGGTAAACTGGACTCTAGAACTGTCAGTTGTTATTTTGTTGGATACCCTGAAAGATCTAGGGGGTATAAATTTTACGATCCCACTGCTAAGGTAATTTTTGAGACGGGAAATGCCCAGTTCTTGGAGGATGTTGAGTTTGGGGGGGAAGATAAGGTCAAAGATTTCATCTTTGAAGAAGAAAATGTACCTCTTCCCACTATAATTACCCAGGATCAGTTTATTAATTCTGATATGGTTCAGGATACAACTCCAAAAATTGAAGTTGATCCTGGAATTCAGAATACTGGGGAACAACCTCAAGAACAAGTGCCATTAAGAAGGTTCATTAGAGAAAGGAGAAGTGCAATTCCAAATGACTATGTCACTAACTTCCTTCTTGAAAGTGAAGATAGTGATGTAGTAACAGAAAACCTTAAGGCACTACTCCCTGATCAAGAGTTAGATAATGGAATGGTGGAAGATAATCCTATCACCGTTCCCCATGCCATTAAAGGTCCTAACTCACAGAAATGGATTGATGCCATGAATGAAGAGATAAAGTCCATGACCGATAATGACGTTTGGGACCTAGTTCCATTACCAAAAGGTAAGAAACCCATTGGTTGCAAATGGATATTAAAGACCAAAAGGGATTCAAATGGTAATGTGACTAGGTATAAGGCACGTCTTGTTGCTAAGGACTACACTCAAAAGGAAGGCATTGATTATAAGGAGACTTATTCGCCAGTTTCATCGAAAGACTCCTTCAGGATTATAATGGCAATAGTGGCATATTTTGATCTTGGACTACATCAAATGGATGTTAAGACGGCGTTTCTCAATGGTGACATTGAAGAAACAATTTATATGCATCAACCAGAAAACTTTGTTTCAGGAGATACAAAGAATATGGTCTGCAAATTAAAGAAATCAATTTATGGGCTTAAGCAAGCCTCTCGTCAGTGGTACTACAAATTTCATCAAATTGTTATGTCTCATGGTTTTGAGACAAATTTGGTTGATGATTGTGTATACCACAAGTTCAGTGGGAGTAAGCATATTTTTCTGGTTCTGTATGTTGATGATATATTGCTTGCCAGCAATGATATAGGCTACTTGCACGAAACCGAGAGATTTATTTCGCAAAATTTTGAAATGAAAGATCTTGGGGATGCCTCTTTTGTGTTAGGGATTCAAATATGCCGAGATCGTGTTCAAGGCACTCTTGGTTTATCACAAAAGAGCTATATCGATACAGTTCTGAAAAGGTTTGGCATGCAAGACTGCAGACCAATAAATACCCCTGTTGCTAAAGGAGATAAATTCAGTCTCACTCAATGCCCAAAGAATGAGTTTGAAACTAAAGAAATGGAAAATATCTCTTATGCCTCGGCAATAGGGAGTCTGATGTATGCACATGTTTGTACAAGACCTGACATTGCATACATAGTTAGGATGTTAGGCAGATATATCAGCAATCCAGGGATTGACCACTGGAAAACGGTCAAGAGAGTTATGCGATATCTCAAAAGAACAAAAGATTACATGCTCACTTACAAGAGGTCAGATCAGCTTGAGGTCATTGGGTATGCTGACTCTGATTTTGCGGGATGCCAAGACAGCTTGAAATCCACATCGGGTTATATTTTTCTAATGGCTGGAGGAGCCGTGTCTTGGAAAAGTGTCAAGCAATAACTTATAGCTACTTCCACCATGGAAGCAGAATTCATATCTTTTTATGAGGCATCTAATCAGGCATTATGGTTAAAGAGTTTTGTCACGGGATTACGCATTGTGAATGGCATGGATAAGCCACTCCATATGTTGTGTGACAAGAAATCTGCGGTGTTGTACTCTAACAACAATAAGAGCTTGACAAAGTCAAAACATATTGATGTCAAGTTCAGAGCTGTGAAGGAAAGAGTGCAGAGTGGTCAATTGTTATTAGAGCATATTGGTACAAACTCCATGGTTGCGGATCCGCTTACTAAGGGCATACCGCCTAAAGTTTTTCTAGAGCACACTGCTCGTATGAGTGTTATACCACTTTAGTATATTCAGTTTCAGTGGGAGTTTGTAATTTATACCATTGCTTGTATGACCTTATTTATTAGGGTATTAAAGTTGCATGCAAATTGACAACACCAAATTATGTCGTGTCTAGTAGTATTTTTTAGAGTCTTTTGATTTACTTTTTACGGGTCATTAGCTTTGTTTTATGTTAATTTTAGTTTTTGTAATAATGTTGGTATTTAGTATTTTAAGTCAATTTTGAGAGTCAAACCCAAAAGTCAATGAAAGTCAAACCCGAAACCCGAGACCCAAAAACCCGGAAATTGGAGTGGGCTAGCAATGAATCACCAAGGCATGAAGACCAAACCCAATGGGTCAATGGAAGTCAAGGCGGGGCCAAAAGTCCATGGGTCAACGAAAGTCAAGAAGGAAAAGCAAGGGAAAATTGGGCAGTACACGACGCAGCCTGCGTCATCACGACGCAGCCTGCGTCATCACGACGCAGCCTGCGTCCTTTCTCAGCACGAGATTTCTTCAATTATCCGTCTTGTCTTTTGGAAGCCCACCTTTCAAGGCCCCTAGGTTTGCGGACCAAGGGTATTTAAGCAGAAAACTGAAGAGAGAGAGAAGGGAGCCAAGTATACAACATTCAAGATCATATTTTTCCTTAGAAATTCTCTACTTTGTTCTTCAACTTTGGCTCTTGTAATTTGATTTTATTTAGAAATGGGTTGTAATATGAAGACTATGGGTAGCTAATCCTTTAATTACTTGGTGTAATTTGAACAAGTTCACACCTTTAGCATTGTATGACTCTATAATCCTCTTCTTCTTTATTTAATGCAATTTGTTTATGCTAATCTTTTATGTTGAGTAAATGAATGGATGGTTTGACTAGCTTGACATTTTGTTTACTTGATAAATGCTTGTTCTTGGTAGGAATTGTCACCCTATGCTTGAATGTGTGAAGTAGACTTGAAAGGCTTCATCTTTGGTTTAAAAGTTTGAGTCTTTTGAGAAATAAATTGTATGTTGTGTGATTTTTACATGGTTTAATGTTGAATTGCATAATTCTAGCTTAATCCTTTGGTTGAATGCTTAAAGCTTACTCCTTTGTTTATGCTTATGTTTTAATAAGTGTTGATTAAGTTGTAAAGAGTCAATTTTGGGTGGTTTAATTCATGCTGACTAATTCTTAGGAGATGGTATTAGATAAATGAGAAGAGAGGAAGAAAGGAGTCATCTTTGCTAATTGTTGTGTTACTTGGGATAATTACACTAAGTATTTTCTCACATATTTGATTACTTGCATTGAAGGTGTTTGTGCTAGTGCCTAAACTAGATTTTCATATTTCATGTTAACTCATCTTTTTACCCAAACTTCCCCCAATTATGTTTTCCTACATGTTTCTCCATTGTGAATATCATAGTTTGTAATTAATTTAAGTCTTTGTTTTAATTAGTGTCTTAATTAGTAATTAGTGCCTTAATTTGTGATTAGAGTCATTAGTTTTGTTAATTGATATTTTGCAAGAGTCTAGATTAGATTATTTTTAGCTAATACCGCTTTCCCTTGGGTTCGATCCTTTTCTTACCCTTACTACCCTTTTATTTAGGTTGGTTTGAGTCTAGGTAAGGTTTTATAAATTTCTATTTGGTCTAGCTAATTTGCGGAATTAACGACACCGTATTTTAGCCCGTCAAATTTGGCGCCGTTGCCGGGGAAGGCAATATAGCTAAATATCAAATTGAAACTCTTGTTAGTGTCATACTTTGTTTAGATTGTTTTTCAAATATTTCTTTTTGAATTGTTTGTAGGTTACTTGGTGTTGAAGTTACTAATTGTGTGGTTGAGTTGTTTTTAAAAGTTTATGCCTAAGTCACAAGAGGGACTTGGTGACCAAGACATTGATCCATCCTCAAGTAGCATATCCAATTGGTTGTTTTTGAATCCCCTCTATAGGAAACCCTTTTGGAGGGAGCCTAGTGAAGAGGAGTTGGAGAACAATATTTTTCAAGAACAACAAGAGCAAGTGTTTGAGTCACCTCCTAGGATACCATCCCCGTTGAACATCCTCTACCCTCCCAATATGGATGATAATAGAACGATTGGTGAGATCCGGGCAAGAAACTATGAGGAGCAACCGCTATGTATCGCATACCCTCCCATGGGGGATGTAAACTTCGAGCTCAAGGGGTTCTTTTTCCATAACTTGCCTAGATTCCACGGAATGGTGGGAAATGACCCCAATAGGCACTTGGCCGAATTCCACATGATTAGCCAAGGGGCCATTCCCCAAGGAGTGACCGAAGACCAATTTAAGCTTAGGGCATTTCCGTTCTCTCTACAAGATGCCGCTAAGGAATGGTTATTTTGTCTTCCGGCCCATTCCGTCACCACTTGGGTGGGTTTGAAGAAGAAGTTTCTTGAGAAATATTACCCGGATTCAAGGCATAATCACTCAAAGAAGCTCATCACTACCATTGAGCAAGACATGGCTGGGGGAAACCCTTTATGACTATTGGGAGCGTTTCAAAAGCCTTGTAGCTAGATGCCCATATCATGGGATGTCGGGGGACGATTTATTGACGGCCTTCAATGAAGGGTTGTGCCAAAACAACCAACGGATGATCATTGCCGCCACTGGAGGTGGAATTGATACACTTAATGTGGCCGAGGCCAACAACATTATTGAGAAGTTGGCAATGAACACAAGAAGCTACGGGAGGAAGAATGAAAGGGGAGGAAGCTCTAGAAATGTATCTTCCATGGAAGATCCTTATGCCTCTCAAAATCACAAAATCATGCAAGAGATGGGTGAGCTTAAAAGCATGGTGTCCAACTTGGTTGTCAACAAAAGTAGCTCATTTTCCCAACACCCCGAATCACTTGAATGTTCATATTGTGGAGGTGACCATGCTACAAATACATGTTACATCATGATTGAGCAAGGAGCCACTATGGAGAGCGTCAATGCTATGGGGTATGGGAATTACAATTCTAGAAATCCAAGTGGTGGAGGAATGTATAACCAAGTGGGAAATCGTGATCTTTTGGGGTGGGGAGGTGACAAGTCAAAGAGCTTTGAAAATGGTCAATTCAATCACTTGAGAGCCCAAAATCCAACCCAAAACCGAAACTCTAATTTCAACCAAAATCCCCAAAGAAATTTCAACAACCCAAGACCCAACAACTCAAATTTTCCAAGTAATTATCAATCCCAAAGACAACCAAACCAAGGTCCCATTCAAGGGAATTCTTCTTCTCAAGGGAACTTGAGTGACATCTTGCAAACACTCCTTGCCAATCAAGAGAAAGATAGGGAGGAGGCAAGGAGGGATATAGAGGAAGCAAGGAAGGATAGGGAGGCTAACAATCTTAGGGTGAGTAACTTGGAAACCCAACTATCCCAAATGGCCTCAAATTTGTCAAAATCCCAAGCCTCAAGCTCCACAAGATTCCCATCTCAAACCATTCCCCCACCTAGGGAAAATGCTAGTGCCATGACCTTGAGGGGAGGCAAAGAGTTGGAAGTAAACCCCCTTGGAAAAGGAAAGGAAAAGATGAAGAATCTTGAGATGGAAACCTTGGAGATTGAAGACCAAGGAGAATTGGTGGTTGGTCAAGAAGAGATATCGAAAATGAGAAAAGGGGCATCCACAAGCAAGGACCCCAAGGGAGACACTTCAAGGAAGGGCAAAGACACTATTGAAGATGATGAAGTGGAGGAGTACATACCGGAAGTCCCATTTCCTAGTGCTTTGATAAGCACAAGGAAGTATGCCAAGGAGAATGACTTATATGAGACTTTCCGAAAATGTGAGGTAAACATCCCGCTTCTTAACTTGTTGAATAGTGTCCCTAGGTATGCAAAGTTCTTGAAAGAACTTTGTACACCTAGGATAAATCCTAAGAAGGGAACCCATAAGGTTAGGGTGAGTGAACATGTGTCGGCAATTTTCAAGCAAAATTTACCGAAGAAATGTGGAGACCCGGGCATGTTCACTATCCCTTGCACTATTGGAGGAAAAAGTTTTAAACGTGCCATGCTAGACCTTGGGGCTTCTATAAACGTCATGCCTCTATCTATCTATGAGACCCTAGGCTTAGGACCTTTGTCTAAGACCGGGGTGGTCATTCAACTTGCCGATAGGTCTAGTGTCTTTCCCAAGGGCATGGTAGAGGATGTGCTAGTGGAAGTTGATAATCTTGTCTTCCCGGCGGATTTCTACGTCTTAGATATGGAATCTAGCTCTAGTGCCACCCCTCTCCTTCTTGGTAGGCCGTTTATGAAAACTTCAAATACCAAGATCGATGTTGCAAACGGGTGCTTGACTATGGAGTTTGAAGGGAAAAGATTAACTTACAATATATATGACTCCATGAGGCACCCGAGTGACCATCAATCTTGTTTCTTCTTGGATATCTTTGAGCCATTATTGAATCAAATGTATAAATTTTGTGATAGAGACCCACTCGAGGTAGCTTTAACTAACCACATGGAAGAGGAAGGTTTGCGTTTGTTGTTGGCCGTTGATGTGCAGGAATGTCCTGAAAACTTGGAAAGGGAAGAGCCCCTAGAAACATATGAAGAACTCAACATAATAGAAATGCTGAAAATAGGGCAAACCAGTGCTCAACGCAGCCTGCGTTGTAGGACGCAGCCTGCGTCGCACAACGGAGCCTGCGTCCTGCACTGGCAAACCTGTCCGAGTTGTTTGCCTTGAGTATTCCACTCCACAAGCCCCTCCCTTCCATAATCCAGCCCTCGATGGTCGAGTTGAAGACCCTCCCAATCCATTTGAAGTACATCTTTCTAGGGGACAAGAACACCCTACCACTTATCATTTCAAGCACACTCACCGAGGACCAAGAAGACAAATTGGTATCACTACTTCAAAAGCATAAGGAAACATTTGGGTGGAGCATAGCGGACCTAAAAGGGATAAGCCCGGTGACTTGCAAGCACAAGATACGACTTGAAGTGGATGCCAAACCGGTCCGACAACCCCAAAGGAGGCTCAATCCACCCATGGCGGAGGTAGTGCAAGAAGAGGTAATTAAGCTATTGCACATGGGTATCATTTTCCCTATTTCCGACTCTCGTTGGGTTAGCCCAACTCAAGTCGTACCCAAAAAGGGAGGAGTGACGGTAGTCAAGAATGCACAAGGAGACTTGGTCTCCACCCGACCACAACCCGGTTGGAGGGTGTGTATTGACTACCGCCGCTTGAATGCGGTTACATTGAAAGACCATTTCCCGCTACCATTTATTGATCAAATGTTAGAAAGACTAGCGGGAAAAGCTTTCTATTGTTTCCTTGACGGGTACTCGGGGTATTTTCAAATCCCAATTTCACCCGAGGACCAAGTCAAGACCACATTCACATGCCCATTCGGTACATTTGCTTATCGCCGTATGCCCTTTGGTTTATGTAATGCACCGGGAACTTTTCAACGGTGCATGTTGAGTAATTTCTCCGACTATGTAGAAAGGATCATAGAAGTATTCATGGACGATTTCACCGTCCATGGGGACTCCTATGATGCATGTCTAAAACACCTTGCTCTTGTCTTAGAGCGATGCCAATAGTCTCTGAACACCCCACGTTCGTGAAGAGGTCCATGGATAGGCTTAAATGACTAGTGCTTAAGGTTGAAATTTACGATCCATAGCAACAAGTGCACTTTCTTTTCTGGTTGTCCATGCAAAAGACTCAAAGTTAAGCGTGCTTGACTGAGAGTATCTTAGGATGGGTGACCTCCTGGAGGTTCCCGGGATGTGCATGAGTGAGGACAAAATCGCTGGAAAGACCCGTTTTGATGCTGTGTACCATGTAACCGCCTGGAAGAGCTATCAGAGGCCGCTTCCCGTACCAAAGGTTTGTGGCCGGGGTTGTTTACAGTCTCATCTCATTTTAAACTCCGAAAAATGTCATTTCATGGTGACTAGTGGCATCGTTTTAGGACATGTAGTGTCGGAAAGGGGGGGTGAGGTGGATAAGGCTAAGGTTGACATCATAAAAACTTTACCTTATCCCTCTAACACCCGAGACATTAGGTCTTTTCTAGGACATGCCGGTTTCTACCGGAGATTTATTAAGGATTTTTCCAAGATTGCTAACCCCTTATGTAAGCTTTTGCACAAAGAAGCGGAGTTTGTTTTTGATGACTCATGTAGGAAAGCATTTGATGACTTGAAGGAGAGATTGGTCACCGCACCAATTATTCAAGCACCACGATGGGATCTTCCATTTGAAATCATGACCGATGCAAGTGACTATGCATTGGGAGTGGTTTTGGGTCAAAAGAGTGACAAGGGACCCCATGTGATCCAGTATGCTTCTACCCTCTTGAATGATGCTCAAAAGAACTATTCTACGACGGAGAAGGAGTTCCTTGGTGTGATCTATGCTCTAGAAAAATTCCGATCTTATCTCTTGGGCACAAAGGTGATCATCTACACCGATCATGCCGCCATTAGATACCTTGTGGCAAAGAAGGATGCAAAGCCAAGGTTTTTGAGATGGATCCTTCTCCTAAGTGAGTTTGATGTGGAAATAAAAGACAAGAAAGGAGTGAAGAATGTGGTGGCGGATCATTTGAGCCGGCTAAACCATGAAGGAAGACCACCATGCCCTCTTGAGGAGGTTGAAGGAGGTCTCCCTCATGAGTCACTTTATGCTATACAAGTGGAGGAGCCATGGTATGCTACCATGGTCAACTATTTGGTGACAAAGCGGCTCCCAAGCCATTTCTCTTCTCATCAAAAGAGCAAAGTCAAATCCGATGCCAAGTACTATACATGGGATGATCCTTCCTTGTGGAAGTTTTGCCAAGATCAACTTGTGAGAAGATGTGTGCCCGAGAGTGAGATCCCTTCCATCTTACATCATTGTCATGACTATGCTTGTGGAGGACATTTTGGGCCACAAAGAACCGCTAGAAAAGTGCTTGAATGCGGTTTCTTTTGGCCAAGCCTTTTCAAAGATGCCCCCAAATTTGTAAAAACTTGTGACCGATGTCAAAGGGTGGGGAATTTGACAAAAAGAAATGAGATGCCACAACAACCTCTTCTATATTGTGAGATCTTTGATGTGTGGGGAATTGATTTTATGGGCCCTTTTCCAAATTCCGGGGGTTATTTATACATCCTCTTGGCGGTAGATTATGTGTCAAAATGGGTTGAAGCAATTCCTACCCGCACCGATGATGCCAAGGTAGTAGCCATTTTCATTCAAGAGAACATATTCTCCCGGTTTGGCTTTCCAAGGGCTATCATTAGTGATAGGGGGACCCATTTTTGTAACAAGGTGATTGGAGGCCTTCTCAAGAGGTATGGGGTGAATCATAAAATTTCCACGGCCTACCATCCACAAACAAACGGGCAAGCCGAACTCTCCAACCGTGAAATAAAAGGAATCCTTGAAAAGACGGTTAATCCGGATAGAAAGGATTGGAGCAAGAGGCTAGTTGATGCTTTGTGGGCATATAGAACCGCTTTTAAAACCCCCATTGGCATGTCCCCATTCCGTCTCATCTATGGCAAGGCTTGCCACCTCCCCGTGGAGGTTGAGCACAAAGCCTATTGGGCTATCAAATCTTCCAACCAAAACCAAGATGAGAGCGGTATGCACCGGAAGCTTCAATTACAAGAACTTGAAGAAATTCGCCAAGATGCTTATGAGAACTCTTCCATCTACAAGGAGAAAACAAGGATATGGCATGATGGGATGATAAACCGTCGAGTTTTCAAGGAGGGTGATAAAGTTCTTGTGTTCCAAAACCGGTTTAAGCTCTTTCCGGGCAAGTTGAGGTCAAGATGGTTTGGACCTTACACCGTCAAGAAAGTTTTTACCCATGGAGCTATTGAAGTGGAGGGGCCCGGGGATGGAAAGCTCCTCAAGGTGAATGGCCACCGTCTCAAACACTACTTCCAAGGATGTGCCCGGGAGGGGGAAGAAGAGGTCTTGCTTGAAGACCCCGTTTATCAAAGTTGAAAAGCTTGAAATAGCTAAGTCGAGCCATCGACTCTAAATAAACGGCAAATCGTGTACATACTCTATCCTTGTGAATATTTCTTTGAAGTTTTCATTGTTAATTCTTAGTATTTAAGATGTTTTCAATTAGTTAGACATCGCATCAAACAAAAATTTTTGAAGTTACTAACGGTTTTGTGAAGTTTTGCGAGTTTTTGGCCGCCTCGGGATGCGTGCCACGGATAAAAAGTTCGGGAATCGATGGAATTTGGATATTGGAGATTATCATGGACTATTGGAGTGAAAATGCAAGTATGGCGGTGTTTGGAACACTTAGCCAAAATTTGGCTAAGTGCATAAAGGCAAGAAGAAGCGGCAGTGAAGGACGCAGCCTGCGTCGTAGGACGCAGCCTGCGTTGCACGACGCAGCCTGCGTCGTAGGACGCAGCCTGCGTCGAATGCAGTTTTTCAGCATTTGTTCTCCTTTAGCTCGTGTTCTTCCTAACAACAAAAACACATCTTCATCCTTCATCTTTCACGAAAAACACCCCTAACCCAACCCCAATCCCTCAAAAATCCATCTTTCTCACTCAAATCTTCCAAAACTTTCATCAAAATCAATCCAATTATTCTTCCTAATCATTATTCTACCTTCAATAACCCCAAAATCAATCTCAATCACTCAAAATCTCAGAAAATCCGTTTTGAAAACCTAGATTTTTTTTCCTCAAATTCGTTTTTAGGAACTTTCTTTGGGTTTTTAAGGTTGTTTGTCGGATTCCCTACCTATTCTAATCATCAAGGAGCTTGAATCTTGTGGAATAGCAAAGGTATAACTTCATACTCAACTTTTCCATTGTTATTCAAATTTTTGCTCGAATTAGGCTAGAATTAGTCTTAGGTTGAGTTTCCCCTTGCCCTTGATTGATTGTGTAGTTAGGATTGGACAAAAATTTTCTGAGTAAGGTAAAGAAATTCAACAAACATTAAGTTCTTGAGGTGTAGAAATTGTTGCACACCAAGTGTTTGTTGAATTGCTTGAGTGAAAAATCTTTTGAGTGATTGCTTGTTGTTTGTTGTAGTGTGTTGCTTGTTAAATTTTGCAGAAATGGCACCCAAGATCTCCAAATTGTTTGGCAAAGGGAAAAATAAGAGGGCCGCGGTGAGTGAGCCCGACACCGAGGTGGAAGCGGTGTTCATGGGCTATGAAAGGTTGAATGCTCAATATAAGAAAATTTAGGATAAGCTAACCACACAACCTCTCGTAGCCACCAAATTCTTTTGGCCAAACACCCTCCATGCCTTAGGCATGTTCGACTTCACAAGGGACATGCTAGCTAAAGTAGGGCTAGAGGCTTATCTCGAGCGGGACTCCTGGGATCACACCTATAGGAGTTTCGCATACGAGTTTCTAGCAACCTTGTCGGAGTTGGATGTGCCCGAAGGTGAGGAAAAAGCCTACCGATTCCGTTTGAACCAAACTTGGCATAATGCCCCCACTTCCGAAATCCGTCAAATCCTGAAAATCACCAAACAACCCGAAGACATTAGGTTCCCCAAGGGAAAAATGCACACAATGTGGGTTAACATTACAAATTACCACGGCCCATCTAAAGATGCCAAACTTTCAGCCATCACCCACCCCGTACTCCGCCTAATCACAAGATTCCTTACCACCATTTTCAACTCCGCGGGAGAACCCACCAAAGTGCCGGAGAATATCCGGCTATGTTTGTGGACTATGCTTCCGGAGGGGGTAGGGATCCCGGATTGGGCCGATTTGTTTTTGAGGGCTTGCATTAAACATAGGCAAAAATCTTCCAAAGCAAGCATCCATCTAGGGGGGGTGATTTCTTTCTTGGTGAGGCATTATGAGGGGGGCTTTGTTAATGAGCAAGAGGTGAACCTTTGTAGGGGATTGACGAGATACAACCGACTAGGGCTCGAGGAAGTTCATATGTTCAAGACTAGTACAGAGCAACCCTTGAAAGGGTTTTGGTTGGGGAGTGACGGGCTTAGCTACATGAAGATGCCTAGACCTCCAAACAACCCCTTGCCTAGGGGACCCACAGCGTTGCATTTTTTATGTCCTAGGGAGGAGAGTTTGGGGGAAAGCAGTGAGGAGGAGGAGGTAGAGGAAGTGCCTTTGAGGCAAAGAAGGAGGGTAAGGAGAGAAGGAGGGGAGGGAAGTGAGCGGGTGAGCGAGGAGATCGAGATCCTCGCCATTGAGCAAGGACCTTTCCAACCCACAAATTATCAACAACAACAACAACAACAACAACAACAACAACCACCACCACCACCACCTTTCCATTTCCAATCATCATTCCAAAGCCACCAAGACACCGACACCCCCATGTTTGATGCGGAGGGTCGTTCTAGCATACCCGTGGAGCCATGGCAACAACAAATGGCTAACTATTTTGCTAGCACCAACGACGTTTTGAAGCATATTAGTGGGAGGGTGGACGATTCGAACACATGGCAACAACAACAAGGTAATAGGCTTGAGACATTGGTTGATTGGCACAATGTGGTGGAGGAGAGAGAGAGATTGAGAGGGGAGGCCGAGAGGGCTCAAAGAGAGGAATGGAGAAGGATGGCAGAAGGGCAAGAGGAGGCCCGCCTTTGGAGAGAACAACAAGACAAGAGATGGCGGGAACAAAATGAAATGTGGACCACCCAAAATGCTTGGAGGGAGCAAGCTACGAGCCATTTTCACGTTCAAAATGAGCGCCACCACACCTATCTTCAAGACTCCTATGAAGATGCGGTGGCACAAGAGGACGTCTATGGCTTGGCTAGCTCCCTCTTTGGAATGTCCATCCAACAAAACCCGGGCTACCCAACTCCATACACTCAAGAGGTCCTTGATGAAGGCATGGAACGAAGAAGAAGCATTAGAGAAGCAAGGGAGAGGAGGAGAAACCGAGGAGGTGCCTCGGGTTCTTCTCATTTCAACAATTGATGAGGTAACCTATTTTCTTTTCTCCTACAATGAGGACATTGTATGTTCTAAGTGTAGGGGAGAAGATTGTATATAGTTAGTTTTGTTTTGATGCCTTGTATTGTGTTTGTTTTTATTTTGAGAAAGAAAAAAAAAATTGAAAATCCCGGCTAGGTGAAAACCCACAAGGGTGGGCACCTAGGCAAGATTGGGAAGGCGGCCGAGGACAGAATGAAAACCCGAAAGGGCATTTCGGGCAAAATGAAGAATCGAGTTGCGAGCCACCAATGAGAGGAAAGGCAAAGCTAAGGTGAAAACCCGAAAGGGCACCTTAGGCAAAATGAGGGATTTTCAAGAAAAAAAAATGGAAAAATGAAAAAATGAAAAAAATTTGAGCATAATACTTTCTATGATGAGGATTTTGGAGGTATAAGAAGGGAGTGATAAGGAGGGAATTGGAAGGAGGCTAGCTTAGGACTCCCTTTATTTTTATTTTGAGTCACAAATTTGGTTCCAAATTGGTGGATTTCTCTTGGTGGTTGCTTGGTTGTGCAAAATTGTGTAGTTTGGGGCCAACCAAGTAACCATGCATTACACTAGTGGAGTAATAAGGGGGTGGTATAAGTAGTGGAGTTGCATGGAATTTGGTGATGAAGGCCATCTCGCTATGCCTTGGGATAAGGCAAAGATGGTCATACTACATTAATGGGAGCTATAAGGAGGGAGGAGTTGAGGTGAGTTGAGTCGGAGTAGGTGGTATGTCGTGTCTTAGTCTTGAGGGATGATATAAGGAGGGGGAGTGAGAGAAGAGTGTCACAAGATTTGAGTCTTTTTATTTCGTTTTGTCATGGGTGGTTTGTTTAAGAGGGAGTATGAGAAGGGCGTAGTGAGGGAAGAGAGGTCATTGCCTCCGCATGCTATGTTTGGACTTGTGTTTGCCTTGCCAATCTCGAGTTTTACTCGGGACGAGTAAAAGTCCAAGTGTGGGGGTATTTGACAACACCAAATTATGTCGTGTCTAGTAGTACTTTTTAGAGTCTTTCGTTTTACTTTTTACGGGTCATTAGCTTTGTTTTACGTTAATTTTAGTTTTTTTAATAATGTTAGTATTTAGTATTTTAAGTCAATTTTGAGAGTCAAACCCGAAAGTCAATGAAAGTCAAACCCGAAACCCGAGACCCAAAAAACCCGGAAATTGGAGTGGGCTATCAATGAATCATCAAGGCATGAAGACCAAACCCAATGGGTCAATGGAAGTCAAGGCGGGGCCAAAAATCTATGGGTCAATGAAAGTCAAGAAGGAAAAGCAAAGGAAAATTGGGCAGTGCTCGACGCAGCCTGCGTCATCACAACGCAGCCTGCGTCATCACAACGCAGCCTGCGTCGTAGGACGCAGCCTGCGTCCTTTCTCAGCACGGGATTTCTTCATTTCTCCGTCTTGTCTTTTGGAAGCCCACCTTTCAAGGCCCCTAGGTTTGCGGACCAAGGGTATATAAGAAGAAAACTGAAGAGAGAGAAGAGGGGAAGCATACAACATTGAACATCATATTTTTCCTTAGAAATTCTCTACTTTATTCTTCAACTTTGGCTCTTGTAATTTGGTTTTATTTAGAAATTGGTTGTAATATGAAGACTATTGGTAGCTAATCCTTTCTTTGCTTAGTGTAATTTGAACAAGTTCTTCCTTTTAGCATTGTAAGACCTTTTTAATCCTTTCTCCTCTATTTAATTCCATTTTCTTATGTTTGAATTCCATTGTTGAATGAGTAGTTGTTGAGACTAACCATCCTAGCAATTGTTTGTTTGATTAATTGCTTTGTCTTCATGAATTTGGTTAATTTGTCTTGGTATTTGTTGAAGCAACCTCGAAAGATTGTAACTTTGGTTTAAAAGTTGGAATCTTTTGAGTGGAATTTGGGTTATTGTGTTTTAGAACATGGTTTAATGTTTTATTACATGATTCTAGCATGTTTCTATGGTTTTGTGCTTAAAGCTTGCATCTTTATTTATGCTTATGTTTTAATAAGTATTGGTTGAGTTGTATTGGGTCATTTATGGGCGGTTTAATTCATAATGGCTAATTCTTAGAAACTTGTAATAGATAATTAGAGAAAAAAAGAAAATGAGGGGTCTTTACTTTGTTAATTGTGGAGAACTTGGGATAATTGCACTAAGTTACTTCTCCATATTTGAATATTTGAGTATTTAGTTGTTGTTGGTAATTTTAGACTTGATAATCAATTCTCATGAAAAACTTTCTCCCTATATGTTATCTACATGTTTTCCATTGTGAATATCATAGTTTGTAATTAATTTAAGTCTTTGTTTTAATTAGTGTCCAAATTAGTAGTTAGTGTCTTAATTTGTGATTAGAGTCTTTAGTTTTGTTAACTGAGTTTTTGCAAGAGTCTAGATTGGATTATTTTAGCTAATACCGCTTTCCCTTGGGTTCGATCCTTTTCTTACCCTTACTACCCTGTTATTTAGGTTGGTTTGAGTCTAGATTCGGTTTTATAAATTGTTATTTGGCCTAGCTAATTTGCGGATTTAACGACACCGTGTTTTAGTCCCGTCATTGTTGTATGTTGAACCTTAGTAAAAATTGGGATTTTCATGTATAAAGGATCGTGTGCCTGAGACCAGGAGGCTGGCAGCGTTGCCTGGCGCTGGCAGCGTTTCATGCTGCCAGTTTTTCCCAAAGTCGACCTTTTGAATTCTATTCCCGCCTTGACTTTCCTTGACCCTTTGGACTTAGTTTTCTTGCATTCATGATTTGTTTGTAGCCCACTCCAAATTGTCGGGTTTGGGTCTCGGGTCTCGGGTTTGACTTTGACTTTTGTTGACTTTCGGGTTTGACTTTGAATATTAATGTTTCGAATATATGATAATCCCTTCGCTTGTATCGCATGTTTTGTGACGGTTTTTTATATGTCCCACTTTGAGTCGGTTTTACAAATGTTACGGTTTGAGCACTAATTTCCTATGTACTTTGTACTCTCATTCCCTTGGCTACCTCCACGTTCGTAAGGCATGAATGTCGGAATGGGGAGTGTATCCTTACTGCTTGATTGCATGTGTTAGTGGGCATATGACGACGTTGTTGGGAGGCGAACGCTTTGCGTTGATCGACCCGGCCGTCAAATGTTGTATACTTGCGAGGTGGTGTCATTGCATGTAGCGTACCGCTTGTTATGATGTTTGTGCTCTTTTCCGCCTCTTTCGTGAAGGTTGACCGAATTTGGGGTACTCGGCGTCTAGGATTGACCGAGTCTTGGATGCGAAATGTTTATCGCATGTCGAATCGGAAAATGTGATTCCGAGAGTCTGGCCAGGTTTAGACTAGGACCGGATATTTATATCGTCGTTCTACCAGGAGGAAATTAGTCTACATATAAAAAATGAATTGAATCGTGTATGCTTTCAGGGAAATGTTTATCCCGTGGATGCCATTTTAATCATACTTGCCATGTACACGGTGCTAGTGTGTGTCATTTACCGTGAGAGATGTTGTCAATGTATTGTACGTTTGAATGGATGATTATATGATTGATTACTTGTAATCGTTTGATGACTTGGCATGGTTTGTTTGTCGAGTCTCAATCTTATCAAACTTATGCCGCTAACGGTGAGATGCAAGCCCTAGTGAGCGTATGGTTGCCTAAGAGTGTCATTCCCGAGTCTTTCTATATTATGATGGTTACGGATTTGTACTTCATATGCTCTTATCTTTATATATTGAATTGCCTATTTATCCTTCTCGTACTTCACATGTATATTTATATATGCATGCTTCTACTTTTGTATTACCGTTTATGTACGTTTATTGTGATATGGCTGGGAGAACCCGGAGTTACTCCCCACTGACTGTGGCGTTCATGTTTTTCATGGATGAACAGGTTGCTTGATTGGATGGCTTTTTGCTTGTGGTATTTTAGGGTTCGGGTGTGAGCTAGCGGGCGTTGGCCTGGATGAAACACCTCTAGATGATTTTTAGCCAGTTGCTAATAACTTTGATATTTGATAACATTTTGAGAGACTTCGTCTCTTTGTAGTATATTCTATTTTAGTTTGTAATTATTTGACATTCCTAGTATTTTCTAATTGCATGTAAAAAGTTTTAAAAACACCGTATTTTCCGCTATATAAATCACATGCTTGTTATGTTTTATTTCCGCATTCGCGAGGGTTGTCACTTAAAGGCCTTGCATGAGTCGGGATTTGGAATTGAGAAGAAGAAATGAGGAGAGAGCTAACAGGTGGCGCAAGCCGGTCTACAGACCGGCGGCCGGCCACCTGGCTCGGACCACAACCCCCACAAAGAAAGGAAAAAGAGAGGGAGAAGAAATAGGCCAGGTAGCGCCGGCCGGGCACCCGGCGGCCAGCCCACCACCCGGCCTGCGCAACATCAGACTACAATTGAAAAAGTTCGAGAATTTTGGCGTGCTCCAGGCCGGTCAGAGGCCGGCGGCCAGGCATTCGGCTGGGACCCCCTTTCTCATACTTAGATTATTTTTTGAAGAAGAAGAGAAGGAAGGGTCTGATGTGTTCCAGGCCGGTCAGAGGGCCGGCGGCCGGGCACCCGGCCGGGAACACAACACCGCATTTTCACCATCCTCTTCTAATTTCTTTCTTAAATTTTGAGATACCTATATATACCCCCCCCCCCCCCTAATTTTTGTAAGCATCTTTTTATGAACTCTTAGCACAAAACCCTAGAAATTTTGTAATCTCTAATACTCACTAATTACTCTTTTAATCGTTCCTTAAATAAGTTTAGTTTCTCAATTCAAGTTAGTAGATCTAGTCTCTCTTAGTAGAACTATCATAGTTTTGGGTTTGTATTGAAGATTTTGGGTGAAGACATTCTCCCTATTCATTAATACAAGTATTGTTGGTATAAATTTCTCATCTTTTAGTTGTTTATGCAATTTATTTCATTTCAAGTTAATTATTTGTCATTTGATTGTTAGAATTATTCATTTCCAAAGTATGATGTTCATCTCCTTATTCTTATTGTTTAGTTGTTTGATTTCCTTCAACATGAGTGAGTAGCTTCCCTCTAGGGTTTAGGGGGAGCCTGAGGTAGGATTATGTGGGATAATTGGTTGAGTGATTAGTAGACTTGTGGTGATAATTAGAGTATTACCCATATGCACACTAGGTGTTTGATGAATTGTGTAAACGAAAGTTACACACTTTATCAAGTTTTGTTTGATTATCTCTTAAGCGACGGTGGTGGAGATGATTAAACTAGTGTTTATATGAGTAATTTGAGACAAATGCGATAGCTTTGTTGAAGATTATTAATTGTTGAGACATTAGCAATTAGTTATACTCAAACTTATTACCCACTTGCTACTTACTTGACTAACCCATTGATCCCCCTAAGGTGACCCTTTTACCTTAGTTTTCCATAAATTGTTTTTACCATATCATTTTAGCAATTTCTTGCATTTAGTAGTTCATAGTTAATCTTCTCATCCAACTTTTGTTAGGCTAAAATAGGACGTGATCAAACTTGTAGTTGACCCCTCCATCCTCGTGGATTCGACCCCTATATACTACTTATATCGGGTTTATCTTTGATGTGTGAATTGACGACAAAAACCAACTCATCAGTCTTTATTTATGTCGTGTGTTTATTTATGCATTGTGTGTTGAAAAATAAAAAATCCAAAATTTATAAAATAAAAAAAAATGTTATTTATTTTATTAGGTCGAGTCTTGATGAAATTAAATAACAATGATGATAATTTGCATTATTTTTTCCAATTGAATCCCTTTTAAGTCATCCATGTACATTGTTTTGACATGTTATCCTAAAAAAAAAGCTCAATGAACAAGTCTTGACCGTATTTGACACTTCTTTGCTTATTAGATTTGACATAATTTGTTGGTAAACCACTTAAATTTCTGAGGTCTTTAGAGCTTCCTAGGCCAGGAACATTAACAAACTGGTCTAATTGTCATTAGGTCTTTCAGTGTTGTACTTCTTGTGGAATGTGTAATATCAAACCACATAAATGTGACAATAGTTTTTGATACTTATACGCGTTCATTTGATAAAGTACATGAGAAATGACAATTCTTTTTGTTCAAATAAGCCTCACATAGCCAAAAAGACTTGATTTTATACCCTTATTATTAAGTTCTTTATGTTTAACCCGTTTGAGCCTTTGTAGCCGATTTTACATCCTTTTTGCTACATTCCAAGAATTTGCCTACCTTATCGGGACAGTCGTAGTTGCTTATTTATCTTGCATATTTGCTACTATGGTTGGGTTGGGACTTATATTGTCAAAGTGGGTGTAGTTAGTTTTTGTTAGCAATTGTGTATTATTCCCTAAGATTGAGAAAAAGTTGTATGAAGCAAAAGAAAAAAAAAAGAATTAATAAAAAAAGAAAATCGAAAAAGGAATGAGATGAAAAAGATAAGAAAAATAAGTTGCTTCAATTGAGTTGTTTAAGGGATATTGAAAGGGAATTTGCTAGAGTTTAATGCATATTTAGAGAGTACTGTCGACATTTCTCTTCTGTTGTCAAAGTTTAAGATGATTTCTCTAGTTGGGTTAGCTTGTGTTTTTATAGTGTAGGATTGGTTTGGTAGGTGTCGTTGCGACTACCGGTCTTAGCCCCACATTCTCATACCTGCCTTGGCACAACCCAATTCTATACCTTCACCCATTAGCCTCCCTTATTGTCCTTGATACATGTACTTTGGTCTTATTGCGAATGCGTATTAGTTGGGGAAATTATTATCACGTTAGAATGCATGCATGTTTCATAAGTTGAGTGAGTGTTTCTATTTATTTCTATCTTTACAAAACTAACCCTTTCAAAATCTTATGAGTGCATGAGTGAATCCACGAGAATCCGACTAATTTGCCTTGCAAGATCGAAAGGTAATTGGTTTTTTCGAGTACGGTATATGTAACATCTCGTGATTTGAGCCGCGTTTTCTATTACTCGTGCCGATGAATTTGTTTTGTTGGTACACTTTTGTCATGACTTTTGTATAGATATGGATGACTCGGGATTTGTATCTGCATAAACATTAGCCTTGAGATTTTTGATTTCACCATTTGTATGTTGTCTATGTATTGTGTTTAGTACTTTGCTTGAGGTCAAGCAAAGAGATGGTTTGGGGAAGTTTGATGAGTCATAATTATATACTCTCTCCGATCCAGACCAATGGTAACACTTACCATAAACGGAGGATCCGCACCAATGGTAACATACCTTATTTGGCCCACAACAATACTATGTTATCCTTATTCCCATTTGATATTTATACAAAATGTCATTACATAGCCCACCTATCAACTCCACAATTAAAACCACAATTACTTGACCCATCTACTTTTTCCCTTTTTACCCTTCCTTTTCCCACCTTTTCTTAATTACTCCCTTTTCCACCATGTTACCATTGGTGTTGATCCGAGAGAGTACATGTTTATGCCTCCCCTTATTTACTTTTGTTATGGTTTTGTACTTTATTATATGATTAGATGCCGTTATATGTTAGAATGTCGATACTCCCACTTTTGTGGGCTATTATGTAGATTTGGTGCGATTCAGATGTATTAGATCCGTGGCAAAGCGAAATGGTCTCGACATTTGGAGAATTTATGCTTGACATAGAGACTAAGAAATAAATAATATGGAATGTCAAAGAAATTAGTTGGAAAGACAAAACAATTGTGAAGGGATGAGAAAGAATGGTTGCTTGCACAAGTTTCAACTTCAAACTTAAATATCTTGTGTTCTGCCAATTTTATATAGATGATTCAAGTTGCAAAAGAAAGATCTTTCTCTTAGCTTTCCAATGATAGGTCACATGTTGAACTCCGATAACTAACGAAGAAATGGAAGCCGTTTGAAAGTTGGGGCGCAAAGCTAAGAGTACCGCGGACACTCGATCGAGTGCACCAATACTCGTTCAAGTGTTAGTAATTCGAAGAATTTTCCTAAACTTTATTTTAAATCTGATTATTGTGTAATATAAATAGAAAATTCATCCCTTATTATTTCTTATTCTTTTTATTATGTTAGCGCTTAGAAAACTTCAAAATCTTATTATTGCTATTAGGTTAGTTCAAGAACACTGTTCCTTTCAATTCCACCCGTATTGGGTATTTTACTAATCTTCCTTTGTTGTTCAATTAATTAGCATTAGATCTTTAATTATTACTCGTTCATCTTTCATATATTGTTAATCACGTTTACTTCCTTTATTGTTGTTAATAGTTTAGATATGAGAGTAGCTAAACCTTTAATCTAGGGTTAAACGGTATCTAGGATGTTATAAGGGGGATTAATTGATTAATTGCTAGTTAAATCGTACGGTTGTTAGACTAATATAGGCTACACAATCGAATAGAATAAGTTTAATGATAGCGACCGCATGTTAGACTTAGACCTAACAGTTGGTCTCTCTTGTGACGGTCACAAGCTTGTGACGGAGTAAATGTGACCATTTTATGATAAAAAGTAATCATCTATAAAATGTTACCAGTCATATAGTGGTTACATTTTCCATAAAAATGGTCACATTTGCTCCGTCACAAGCTTGTGACGAAAAGTGCCCGTCACAAATGAGAATTTGTGTAGATCTAAAGGGCATAATTGAATTGACCGATCTTGTCACCTTAGACAATTAGATTGACCTTTTAATTGATTAAATTCCTTACCTGGATAACGTTATAGTGAAACTGAAATCCTAAACCTTTAATATTATTGATTCACCTTTTAATTGTTATTATTTGCAATTAGTTTTAGTCAAACCAAAAAAAAACCCCAAAAACTGTTACCTTTAAAGATAGACTTAGTTCTAGCAAATAGACTTTATTACCGCCTCCCTGTGGATTCGATACCTTACTTACCGCTGACTATTAGTTAACATTAAGTTAGGTTTACTTTGATTTAGGAAACGTGACCTTACCCTTATCAGGGTACACTTTATATAATATAGAAACTCCTAAAACTCTTAGAATGAGATTGCCACTCATATTATTCAAGATCTATAAGACTATTTCTATAATTCATCGTTGTAATCGGTATTTACTAATATTCTTTATTATTCAATTCAATTATTATTAGTGCTTCAATTACTTCATTGTTCATCTATTATATGTTATTAGATATGTTTAATTTCATCATTGTTGTTGTTAATATGATTATTATGAGTAGGTAATCATTTAACCTAGGGTTAAAGGGTATCTAGGATGTTAGAAGGAGCATTACTGGATTAATTGTTATTTTAAATCATAAGGTTGTCTTTTGATTATTGTTTAAATTCTAGTAGATTTATTTTGGCTAGATTTAATTGACTAGTATCGCATATTAGGAGTTTCATCGACTGGGTTAAGACTAATATAGGCTACGTAATTGAATACGTTTAATGATAGCGACCGCGTGCTAGACTTAGATCTAAAGGGCATAATTGAGTCAACCGATCTTATGAATTTAGGCAATTAGATCGACCTTTTAGTTGATTAAATTCATTCCCCGGATAACATTCTAGTGAACCTAATCCTTGGACCTTTTAATCTTATTGAATTCCTCTTTTAATTTATTGCAATTAGTTATAGCTAATCAAATTAAACCTAAAGAAATTGTTACCTTTAAGACAAATTTAGTTATTAGCAAATAGACTGTGACCGCTTGGCTGTGGATTCGATACCCTACTTACCGCTGACTATTAGTTAGCATTGAGTTAGGTTTTCTTTGATTTAGAGGACACGACTTTACCTTTATCAAGAGGAAGATGAGACCTACATGCCGGTCGGCCGGCGGCCAGTCCACTGGCATTGGGCCACGCAATACCTGAAAGAAGACGCAAAAGGAGAGACTTGGGGTCCTCTGCCGGTCGACCGGCAAGCGGTCCGCCGGCCTGGTGCCCCCCCTTAGCCATTTTCCAATGTTTCGCCAAATAGAGGATTGGTTGCGCTACCGCTTGGCCGGTAGGGCCCACTTGATCGGATTTTTGGGCCTTGGTTATTCCTTCCTTATTTTTAAACCTAATTGAGGGGATACTATAAATACCCCTCCTTTAACCCATTTTAGACACACTACCCTAGAGAGAAAAACCCTAGATTAAGCTTTCAATAATTCTTAATCAATACTCTAATCCCTCCATAGTTAGCATTAATTACTCTATATTTCTACTTTGTTATCATTAGATCTAGTCCTTCTAATAGTTTGTATTGAAGATTTGGATTGTAATAAGAAGATTGGAGGAGACTCTTTCTTTGTTTATTAATCCAAGTTTCCATCTTTATTATAAGTTTGGTATAATTCTTATCCTTATCTCATGTACTTGTCATTTAATTACATTTCCTTCTTTGTTTAATTAGTTATCTTGTTGAACATGTCTTTCCTTGCTAGTTTCATATCAAAGTCTTCATTTTTAATGCTTGTTCATATTAATATGCTTGTTCATATTAATATGTGTGAGTAATGCATTACTAATGCATTACTATGGTAATCGAACATAAAGATTGAGTCTTTTGGTAGTTTCTTCGTTTTCTGCACACAAGATGTTTGTTGAAATGCTTGAATGAGTAATTTGAGTTATTTTCATGTTTAATTTGTAGTTTGAGTTAGAGCTTAAACTTTAATTGTATTGTGTGTGTTTGTTTAGCGTTTAGGGGGAGGTTAGGGGAAGAATCCAACTAAACCTTAGGTTAGGGACCGTCTTACACCGAAAGATGAAGACTAACCTCGACTCATCTTTAGACCGATTTTAGCCCGTGCCATAGTCGACCTTTACCTAGATTAGCGAACCTGGATACCTTAGACCTTTTAATTATTATTTTAATTACATTCTTGCCTTCTTGCTTAGTCTTAGTAATTATTAATCATCAACCACTTGCAACTTGCTAGAGCTAAACTGGAATTTGCTTAACCGTCTTAGAGCCATGATTCCGTCCCTAGGGATCCAACCCTCATAATACCCAACGGTCACTCGTACGCTTGCAAGGTTAAATAAAACCATATCATGCAAATATCCAAGACTTAGTCGATAGAACAGAAGCCCCCGGCAATACGGCCAACGGTAGTGGCGGAACGAAAATGAGCATACTAATCACGTCAGTACGATCAACGAGAAAGGTTGTGAACGATAAAAAGCACTCATGGTCCGGTAGTATGACCAGCAGAGATGAGCAATCAAGCAAAGTTCAAGCAAGTACGCTAGATGCACTAACACCACCTCACAAGAATACAACATTTGACGGCCGGGTCGATCAACGCTACAGGTTTGTTAGAGTAAGTGTCCTCCACAATAGTGCATTTATATAATAAATCTCATTTGGAATATACGTGGCATGATTAGTATATTTTGATACTCCACGTCAGTTGATTAACGTAAATCGGTAACGCTCAGCTGACTAGCGTTAGACGTTAATGTCGTATAACGGCGTGATCAACTGATCCCTTTAGGTCCACACCTATAGGATGAGACCCAAATAGAATACTAATTATTTGTATATGATACAGTTTAATTAAGGCATTACATATATTTGATATGTACGTTTAGTTACGAGAGTTATTTATTAGAAATTGAGTTGGGAACTCATTCCACTTAAGTTTATTAGTCAATTATACGATAACTGACTGAAAATTTTTTATGTCTTATTTAATACGATTAAATAAGATTTAATTTAGTGATTAATCGTTAATTCATTAAATTAGTTGAGCTTATGCATATAGTTTGAGGTAGAGGTAATTAGTTAATCATATTTACAAAGAGTTATAAAATAAATTAACTGGGCATTGTGGGACCCATTATGTATTGATCTAATGGTAAAATATCACTTAAAAATGAAGTACATATTGTTTATTAATTTGTGTCATATAATTGTTATATGATCAAATTAACACTTAATTATACAAGGTAATTAAGCATATGATGAATAAGTATTTGTGGGACAAATATCAAAAATCAAAATGGTCCATAATGGACATATGATGGCTGGTCATGACATGTGAAGAAGAGAATGATCATTATTCTTTTCTTACACAATACTCCATTTTGATTGTGACATGACTTTCATGCTTTATTCATCAATACATAACCTACATTCTACCATCTTACACAAGTATAAAAATAAGAAAAATGGAGCCCTTTTGTAGCTTAAGGGTGTCGGCCATATTGGCCTTTAAATAGAACAAGAGTTGTTCAATTTTCACTTCACTTCATTTTTTATGCTTATTCTTACTTCTCGTTCTAAACTCAACATCTCTCAAAAACTCACATGCAAACTAATATTCATATCATATTACTAGTGTAGTAATACTATAATATTAGTAGTATAATTTCTTACTTATTATCTAGTTAATAATAACCTAAGATTATTTGGGTGGATTCTTGGGTGCAACAAGAAGAAGACCTTGTACTTTGGAGGTTGTTTTATGGAGGATCATCCACTAATTACATGCTCAAGAACAATAAGAAGGAGTCCTTATTGTGCCCTTATTTAGCCGAAATTTTCTCATTGTAAGGAAATTTCATCTTATCTTTATATTTATGCTTTTATATTTGCATGCATGATAACTAGATCCTAAATCATTAAGTTAATGTAATTTAGTGAACTAATTAGATGAGTCTAATTAGAGGTCTAGGATTTTCAGGGTTCGCCTACCATCATCGTCACCATATATAAGAGAATGTACCCCCATTGCTTCGACATAAGTTCCAATAAGTATAAGGGTACAAACGGGGAATGAAAGTTCAACACCATCCAACAAACACGGCTCAACCGACCACTCAAGACATACATGACATACATGCGTAAGAGTTCAGACAATCCAAAAACCGACATTAAACATGAGATGAGACATGATATAGGGATAACAATGATAGATAAGAGCTCGTACATGATACATAAGTATTAGACAAATTTTAAGAAGCATAGGCAATAAGAAACATAAAGCCCATCCCTAAACGATATGTTTGGAAACCATCTAAAACTAGGATCAAATTTAATTGGTCATAACTGGAGTTCTAGACATGAAAATTCAAACATTCTAAGTGGAGGTGATAGCTTATCCTCTTAAGGTTCAAACGGTAGGCCACAAGCCAAAAACAAGCATGAAACGAAAGAGATATACGTATTCTACGAAAAAAGGTCAATGCAAGAAAACTGCGGGTTGTCTCGAGCGAGACAGGGTCATCTCGAGCAAGACAGATCATTCTTGAGCGGTACATGTTTGTCCCGAGAAGGACGAAGGTTGGAAATGGGTCTGTTGACCTTCCTGAGCGGGACGAGGCGGGTATCATATGAACCATAACCCATCCAAGGCAAACATCAAGGATGGTAAGCATATTTATATCATGATTATAAACACATAATGATAAACATAAACATAAAGTTTAACTCATAATCAGGGGCGGACCCACTCCTATGTTTGGTGTTGCATTTTCTACACGAAAGAAAAAAAATTGTGTCAAGATAATCCTAGTTGCTACACCATAATAAGCCATTTAATGCTTAGTAATCAATTATTTTTAACTGTGCTTATGTTTGTTTCCCTTATAATTGCTCAGTGATTTTTTTTTTTAAATTCCCAAAATTTGGTTTATTTATTACACATCTACATTCTACACCTACTTTCTTGATGTTGTTATATAAAACCATTTAGTTTCCAAAATCATTATTTTTGTTGTTCATAAATATCTTTGTTCTAATTTCTACCGCACAATATAAATCCCTACGGAAATTTTAATCGTGACACAAATAATAGACATGCTATTTGATGCTATGAATACAATTTGGGTAATTTTAATAAGGCTAGTTGCTTCATTCTTCTAATCGTGTTACTATATAATTAAAAATATCCCCTACCCAAACATAGAAATGTGACACTATGGTAAGATAGAATTTACTTGGTACGTCTCAAATTCTATTCACTAATTCATTCTCGACATGGAAATGCTCGTCTTCATTGTTGTTTGGAATGGTACCTTGTGTTGTAACCAAGTTTATTTGTTATTAATGGTACCATGTGTTTGTAACCAAATATATATACAAAAATATGGCAATCTCGGATTGAACTTCAAAATTTAAGAGTTAATTTTGGAGTTTCAATCTTTGTGCTCGAGTTTAAATCAGGTCATTGTTAATGAACGCCAAACAATAAGCCATTATTTGTATTAACATAGTAATCTTGCTACACCAAAAACAAATTTCTTGGCCCGCCCCTGCTCATAATTCATAGACTAACAAGCATAACACCAACATCCAACTAACCACAACATATAAACTACATAAAACTCATCCAACATCAAATAATTATAATTTCAAGACATGATTACCTAAAGGTTCCATTTTTAACATGATAAACAATAAATCTAAATCAATAAACACTCAGGTAAAGTGATATCAAGTAACCCATTTACATTACCTTTTAGCACTTTAAAACAACGATTTCAAAGCTACCTATCGACATCTACGAATTTCTTGACCCAAATCTTCAAAATTCCACCTTTTGACGACAATAAAAAAGGTAAGAAGCTATATACGAAATTCTTAAAAATGGGTTTAAAAGCAAGTTTAAAGTTTTATACTTTTCTTACCTAGAAAGAAGATTGATGGTGAGAGGGTTTTGGAACATCAAACGGATCTAATTTACTAGAGGAGGTTAATGTGGCTTTTAATGGAGGAAATTTCAGATTTTAGAGTAGGAAGAAAATAAGGAAATCAGAAAAATGAGGATGAAAAGTCTAGAAAATAGGGCTTGGATGCTTTTATAAGAGGTCCATAGGTTTGTTTAGGCCCAATAACAAAGTGAATCAATTTCCACTAAAATTTCGCGTAGAATCCAATTTTGGACTCCAAACGGACAATTAATTTTTTTTTTGGTCCAACTAAAATAAAAATGGAATTCTCATAAAATTAAAAGCAAATAATAAAAAAAAAACAATTTAAAATATTAACAAATAAAAATAAAAAAGAATTATAAAATCAGGGACTTTTATTAAATTGCCCACTATGATAAAACTGCGGGTGTTACATGCTCCTCTTCATTGTGAAAGTCGGCCTCCTATGATCAAGGCATAAATTTCTAGGCTTTACTCAAAAGGAGGGATGTGAAACGGAAAGCAAAAGGTAAAGACTTACAGTGACTGGCCAATGAGCTAGCCTTCGCTTCACGGAGGTCTTATGGTTCAAATCAGGAAGCAGCAAATCGTCACATGTGACCTTGTCCAGGCCCTCGACGCTCTCCACACTCGAAGGATCTCTGAACATCGTCAAAGAAGGGTCAAGAGGCACCACAAAGGCCCCCCTCTCACCCAAGTACCACACAGTCCCCATGGGTGTAGACAAGAGGTGTCGGCCAGCACTCCTCAGCCTAAGCCACGTAGTCAGGAGCACCCGTGTCTTAGGTTCATATACCTACTCATAAGATATTTCTTATGAAATATACTAATTAACTCTTTAATTAGTTTCAAGATCTAGTTACATGCAAACAAAAGAAACAATAAGAGAAGAAAATCGATTTCCTCACATTGCTTAGGACGTGTAAGGGCACAAGGATAGGACTCCTTCCTATCCTTGTTCTTGAGCTATATGAATATGGGATGAACATCTTCAAGCTTGAAGCATAGAAGCACTCCAATAAATTGCACCTAGACTATCCCAAATCTCCACATGTATCATATACTAGATGATACATATGGAACCCTTAAATAATACTACTAATACAACCATTACTATACTTAGTAATATTGTAAACCATTAGTAATATACGAGCTTAGTTTTATTTGAAACTTCTCAAGTTTCTAGTGTGAGAAAAAGATTAACAACTTGTGTTTTCTTATGAGATGTTCAAGTGATTAAGTGAAAATAAGAGGAAAAACATCCTCTTATTCACTCACCAAAACCGGTGCAACACTTCCATGGCGGAGGGTGAGCATGCCATTGCTTTTGTTCTTCACAAGACACTAGAGTAGAGGCTATGTTTAGGGTGGTAATCATGTTGTTTTAATTCTTAATTAGAACAACTAATAAAGCCTAACCACCTATCTTAATAGCTCCAAAGCCGGCACCTTCACTTAAGAAGGAGTCCATTTTATAAAATGTGATTTTGTCATTTGTCACATATGTGACATATGACATGTGACATGTTATAATATAATTATGTATTTAACCAATTTAAATACAATTTCATGTCAAATAAATTAAACTTAACATTTCAAGTAATAATTTATGATCACATATATATATAATGGGTCATCTCATATTTGGTTGACATGATCTACAAGTAATTGTAATTATGATCCACCAATCATGCTTATCTCAAATATTTCATAAACATTAAGCATTCTAATATAACAATTATATTTATTGAATCTTATTTAATCATATTACAATAAGATATATTTCTCACTTGTAAACTTGTTCTATTTAAGGGATTAATTAATCTGTATCGTTATACAATTAATTAATATGTTTGATTAGGGAATCGTCCTTTCGGTGTGACCTCAAGGAATCAACTGATCACCACCGTCATACGACAGTAATGTCAAACTCTAGTAAGCCAATCATTACCGATTAATGTGGATCAGTTGACTATAATAATAATCATCTTTTTGTATTCTTGTTAATGAGGTTTAATTAAGTGACCGCACTATTGTTGAGTACACTCACTCCAACACCGTGTACCTCCTCCAAGGCTTGAGCTCGAACTACATCAAAATTCAATTTTTATCAGTAAATTCTTTAAATTAAAATGAAAAGCAAAGGCAAGAAGAAAACAAGATACTTATGCCATCAATCTTAAACCCGTTCACCAAGTTTTGGCAAAGGTCGTAATGAGACTTGACGCCCTTGGATCTAAAAAGGATCCAAACTCCGACCACGGGATAGGTCTGGGCCTCGACCTCCCTCTTGGGAGCGCAGGTAGGAAAGTAGGAGTAAATCCAAGCATGAGTTAAATCGAATAAGTTATTATTAGTCAAGGTCAAATAACTATTCGATTATTGTTAATTAAGCAAAGCAATAAACAAATGAAGGCCAAATTATATACCTCCAAGATCAAGCCGGGACCCACCGTGACGGGAAAAGTGCCCTTCTTGATCAATTCAGGATGAACCATTGCCCCCATGTACCTCGCCATCAAGGCAAAGCCGAGAGTGACCCAATCAAACCTCTCTACTCAAGTCCTCCAAAAAAGAGAGAAGCTTCGTTGACGGTCTGTCCCTTTTATCTCCAAAGTAGGTGGGTCCTAAGAACCACCAAAACCAAAGCCTAACCCACTGCTCGAGAGTGTAACGCGGAACATCCACCTCATGCCCTTCTGCACTAGCCGGAGCTTCTTAGGCCAACGGCCAACGAAGACGTCCTTAACGTACGAACTCGGAACCAAACCCGGGATTGAAGCTGCACCTCTAGCCAGGCCGTGCCCCACTAGTCTCCGAGCCTCCACCGACTCAAGGCCCATGGGCGTATCCGGCCTGTTGATCATATCTAAACCACAAGGATGATCCGAGAACATTCCGAAGTCCTCGAAAGTAACCCTTACTTCCCCAAAAGACGTGTGCAAAGTCGAATTAGTGTCTCAGAAACTGTTCGACAAGTCCCAAAGAAGAGTCATATTGACCAGTAGCCTCTTGTCTCGAATGGCGATTTAAGTCTTCACCAAAGGTCTGAAATCCGACCGGGAAATCAAAACTTTCTCCCCATCCAAAAGAAGCTTATACGTGTTTATCATGGTCGTATATCCCGAAAACGACCTCATATTTCCCGCTTTCTACAAAAAAAAAAGGACAAGAAGAAAAAAAAATTTCAAATTTCAAATACTTACGACAACCTTCTGAGTACAGAAAGAAATGTGGTGCTCCGTAGCCCAAACCAAGTTGACCTCGTCCCACTTCTCCACCCACTCAGAAGCTGGTTTTAACTTTCAGCGTCCTTTTTTCCCTTGAAATCCGCCTCGGGGAATCTGTTTCCTCAAAGTGGGATATCTCGCTCCCATTTAAAACCATGCGGTGTTAAGTTCAGTATCCATTTAGTCGTCGCGGCCCTAGTGCTCGCCTCACTGCCTACATAAGCCAAAATTCATCAAAACCGACCATTTCTAAGTCAAAGTAGAATTTTTCTATGACAATTCGTGACATTCCTATGTCTTAATTTATCTATAAATTATAACATTTTAAGACTGATTTACAAAAAAGCTCCCCATTCTCTACAAAAAAAATCCCCCAAAAAAAGTCTTTATCATTGCTACCACCACATCTCCTTACCTCCCTCTCGCCGAAGATGAGGTCTTTCAAGACCTGTCTCCGGCAATCCATCACTCTACTTTTGATTAAACCATATTGTCCCGTATTAACCCATTAGATCAATTAATAAAAAATATAAACCGTTTTAAGTTTTCCTTCAATCGTTGCTTGCATGCAGGCCATGTTTGAGCCATCTGTCGATATCTGTAGTTGCTTGGTCTTGATTAAATCTGATCTATTGATTCTTTTTTGTCCAAGGTGTTTGGTCTTTTGATCAATTTTTATCCGTTTCCAGTTAATGTCAGCTCTTTCTCATTTGGGACTCCCTTTTAATTTTGTCTTTGTCAGTTCTAGTCTTTTTGGTTCTTGCATGCAATCGGGGAGATGATTCCCCTATCCCCCTTGCCCCTCGCCCCTCCCCTTCCCACCTACTCTTGTATGACCTATTGTCTTCTCTTGGATTTGGCCTTATTTTGATGTGGAGGACGAGTTTATCCCGCTCAGTACCTGGAGTATGATGGCGTATGAATTCATATGGTGTTTATTGACTTGCTATTGAAAGAATTGGGGGAAATTGGGAGAAATATGAAATTAGTTGTATTGAGTTAGAAAGTGGTAGTAATTAGTAGTCATTTGTGTAGGTGGTGACTTTGTCTAAGAGGACTTCTAGCTTTCTCCTGATTAAGCTTGCTCTGTGTAGGTTAATCCTACTCGGTTTATGTGTATGTCATGATTGATGTGGATTATGATATGATTGTGACATGTTGACTTGGACTTTGGATGATTGATTGTGATTGTGATATATTGGAGTTTGGAGGTCTGTTTTATATTGAGCGGTAGCAGGTTACCGTATCCACAGACTCTTTGGGTCGCTTTTCATGGTCCCAACATGTAAGAGACAGTTTACGTGGTGATCACCTGAGTCTGCGGGTGAGCTGCTACGGTAAGGTCCATTGTGTCTACGATGTGCCCTGGACACGACAATGTGCTTGTTTGTGGCACTGCGATTGGTGGTGCGGTGTGCTTCTTGATGGCACTGAGGTGCGCTACTTTATGGCACCAGATGTGTGTGATGATGATATTGTTATTTCATATGGATTGATTATGTACATGTAAACTGACCGTTGATGTTGTTTTAGCTACTGTGACCCATACAGATATACGATACTTCTAGTGTATGGCGAGTTAGTGTGCGCAGGTGATGATGATATGATTATTTTGGATGCATGATGATTGGTTGCTCGGGTTATGGACGATATCATAGAGTCATCACTTTTTTACTTTAGACTTTGAGTATTTAATCTTGATTTGTACTTTTGATTTGGAGTCAAATTTGGATTTTTAAACCTTCGTTTGACATTTCATTTTATATAACACTAAATTTGTTTTGAGACTCAATTTTGTACATCCTACCTTGAGAAACCAAAGCGTAACCCCTCCTTTTGCTCGGGCAGGTCTTGCTTAAAAATTCCTGGGTAAGGCAGGGTGTGACAATTTTCTTCAATCTTAATTTCAATCATTAAATTTTATTTAATTCAATTCCTTGACCTCTAACAATTGATATTAGGTGGTTTAAGAACTTTTTTCTTCCATTTGTAATTTTTTCTATTCAAATAGTTTTCTAATTTCGTAAATAAACTGTATATAATTCTCTTTCATAAGTTATTTACAAATCGAATACGACTACCACAGTCAGAACCTCACTAAGAACAGACACACATGCGCCTTTTAATTGAGGCGCACTAACTGGTGCACTACTGCCTCTTGGTCTCTCTTCTAATTAGACGTAGTGAGTTTAAACATCATTCATGACCTAATAAACCGTATTATCACATTACAAGTAGCATATTAGCCTTAATATTAACATTTTTGCCCTTTTCCAATTCAATCAACTCGATTTTCTCTTGATTTCTTTTCAGTTTTCTTCTGATTTCTTTCAAATTCTTTTTCATATATCGACAGGGATTCATTCTTTATTCGTTTGTATACTTTTTGTACAATTCACATGCAATTGAATCTAAATTCAAATTGACATTTATTTTTATTTGTTAAATTCAACCATCTTAGTTTAATTCTCACATATTAGGACCTAATCCAATGTTTTTTTTGCATTTATTCATTCAAACCGATAAAGTCGGTTGGAAAGTATAAAACTCTAATCATTAGTAGAAGGCCTCTATCAAGCGAGCACGATTGAGTATTCGAATAAAGAACTTGTCATTATGTACCCTCACCTCTTACTCGGATCTCTGTGCACATTCATGTTCGCGGCCAAAATGAAAGTCATTCTAGACATAGGATGCTAAGAGGCACAAGTCTGTATCTTAAGGGTTCAAGTGATCTTCTGATTTGTGCTTAATTTGACATATCATAAAGTTGATTCGAACTGTTTTCAAATTTTTCACAATAAGCTAGAGCAAACTCATAAATGCAAGCGTATCTAATATCTTTCACCAGCACAAAGCCTTATAAATTAGTCACAAAACGATGACATGTTCCTCCCGAGAAAACTGTGGACGAGTGTTGCCGATTCGTGGGTGAGACAGGGTAACATTGGTCCACAACTGCTTGCGCCGGATGTGAAATCCGGTGATTACCAAGGATCTGTGGTTTATCCCAAAAGCGTAATATTATTTAGCTATCTTATTGGGAGATTAATTATGATGTTATATGGTTTGCACTTGAACATTGGCTCTGGACTATGATATTATTTTTTGGCATAGAATTTATCCTGCTCCTTTCACTATGATGTCGTTTTGGTCATAGTCAAGTGGATCATGGGTTGGTTAAGTAAATACTATTATATAATTTCTAAATTACATATGATTTTTTTTTATTCCGACCCTAGATCTTGTAGCGTGGACTAGGTGGCCGGATTAAAGTTACTATGTCGTTGTTATGTGTTGTAGTCCAATTACGAGTCTCGCGATTACACGAAGTTACCGTAACCATTGAAACGAATATGTATTATATTTCGAGAATGTAATGTCGAGTTAACCTGAGACTGCTTATATCGGCTATTGTAGATACCTCGTTTCTACACCTTCCGTCAACCACCCAGTGATGATTGGGCCGCATGTTTGGTAACCGGAACGATTTATGACAATTCGTAAGTTTATCGTCAAGTGATAGTTCAAACACTTGTGTCTACCTCTTGGTCGTCATCTACGCGCCGGTACATTCGTTTTGACATTCATTATAATTCATTTGGAGACCGGGTAAAAAACTGCTTCATTTCTTGAAACCGTTTTAAAACTCTGAGTCGGAACGCGTAGAAACATTCTGAATATTTTATTGATATTTCAAATTCTATCTTTTTCATAAAATATTATATCGTATCTTTTTTAAATGGAATTGTAGATAAACCACAATTCTGTAATAGAAACGTGGAAATCTTCCTTCCATAGAAGGAAACCTTCAGGGAAATGACGCACCAGGGAAACCTTCAGGAAACCTTCTGCGCTTCTTCCACAACCTGTTTTCTCCGTTTTCAGATAAGTTTGAGTTGGTCTTGAACACTTCATATTTTTCGGCTATAAAAATAGAGCTATGTTCTCACTTTTAAGGCAAGCGAGTTTTCCGCCTCGTCTCTTCTCTCTTTGCATTCTAGACCTTGCTCTAAGCTATCGACATCTAAGTACTTGATCAATCGCCCACGTAAGCTCAGATCCTTCTGGGTACCCGTCACGTTTGCATTGACCGACACATTTGACCACTCTACAATCAATCAATAAATCAATCAATTTTAGTCCTTTATTCAAGGGCACTTTATGCATACATTTGAGCCGAGCTATCGCTAAAACGTTAACTTAGTTAATATCTTGTTTCGTCAACAGGTAACTTAGTTAATAGTGATTAGACGTCGAGAAGAAACGCAGAAGCATCTTCGCCTCTTCGAACAGTCGCAGTATCTGCTGCGCCTCTTCTAGAGGCTGCTTGCTCCTGCTCTTCTTCTTCTTCCTCTGGTTTCTACGTATTTGTTTTCCTTTTCTTATTTTCTCTTTTCTTCGTACATAAATCGTATTTTATCTTTCATAAAATGTTTTGTTCTTGACTTAGATCCCTAATAATTCAATATTAGCGGGTTTTTGTCTTTAAGTTAAATTTGGGTTTTAGATATTCGATTCGTTCATATAAAGTCTCTAGATTCATTGTTGACACAAATTATAGTAATTAACATGTTAAATCACTTTCACTCGAGTCATATATCAGTGATTAATCGTAAATATACAATAGAGCATTAACTGCTCGCGGTTCTGACTTCAGAGTCAGAATTCAACTCAAGAAAAGACACACCAAGTGATGCTCCTCTTCCAGAGGAAGCAGTGGTTCCTGCGCCTTTTCTGGGTTGACTTATGTCCCTGAACTTCTGTTTTCGCCTAGACGTAGCTTTAATTACGTAATTAATTAACTATTAATCGTATTATCGCTTCTGATCTGTCTTTTAGCTTTCAAACAATTTTTCGTTTTCTTCAAATTTCCATTTTGAGTATATTTCTGACATGGATCCCGTAATCTTTATACTCCATTGCAATCTCATTTAGTAATTGTAATTGTATGATTTCTTTGCCTTTCGTATGTAATTCATCATAAATACCCAATTTCGACATAATTGAGTGTTAATTACATGTTGACCGACGTAGTCTAATCCACATGTTAGGATTAAAATGTTGGATGTTGCATTGCATGCATATAATCGATAACATGTCAAATACGAACGATTTCTCTAATCATTATTAGAGGCCGCTATCGAGATCTCTGTGAACATCCGTGTTCATTGGCATCGACGAGAGTCATTCTAGATATAGAATGCTAAGGGTAACGAGTTCTTAGTGATCATGTCATTGCTTTGTGTCTTGACATGCCATAGAGTATTTGAACGGTTCCAATTTCCCATAAAATTTGGGGGCAACTCCACAAATGCGTATTTCTACGCTTGTTCTTGTTCCATTCGAGCTCCCACCGTGTACTACAGTTTGGCGACTCCGCTGGGGATATATACACTTACGTGTTACCCAGGGTGAAACTTGAACAAGGTTAAGGAATAGTTTGTACAAGACAGTTGTCGATTTTCATTACTCAACTTTCTTAGGTCGTTTTATTCGGCCTTCCTAGACTTAACCCAACCCGTTTCGACCAATCGTCCTGTTCGAACGATCCAAATTCTTATCTGCACCTGAGGATGGATAGCGATTGACGTCAACCATACCATGGTACATACTCATGTTAGTATCAAGAACGTTCCGACTTGAGGAAATGGACTAAGAACCAACCTTACCCATGTTTGGCGCGGACCTCTCCACATTCCCTGGGTTTGATTGCTTGGTATGGCAACCCACCCTTTAAACCAAAAAAATTTAGAAGCACTCAGCATACCGTTATAATGCCTGTATAAATGTGTATAACCCATACGTGATCACCATTTTGTAAATAAAACCATGAAGAGCTTTTCAAAAAAACAAAAATCCTTTTCAAAACAGTAAAACATTTTCAAAGGTGGCCTAAAGTAGCACAATGAGTCAAAACTCTACCCAAGTGTCTAGTCAAAATCATTTCTCCACTACGAGTCTTCACTCCTACAACCACACTACGGTTGTCTAGGACAAACATTTCAAAACTAGTCATTTTCAAAACTCACTTAAACACAGTGGCACACTCCCACTTCACAAGTCGAGTCCTTTTGCGTAAGTGTGCTAGAATGGTCGATCGTGTTTTGATCCGTCTTCGGTCTCTTACCTCAGTTTCCAAGATGCCTAGAACTAGTCAAGCAAGTGTTTATCAACCCAAGCAAAATAATAATGATCTAGTCCAAGTTGCGCTCATCCGTCTCCAAACAAGTCAAGACCAAGATTATGCTCGCCTCAATACCATTGAAGGCCGAATTGTTGCCGTAGAAACTAGGTTCCCTCCTACAGACATTCCTGATCCTAGTGTGCATGATAACATTCCACCCATTATGGAACAACCAGAAGTCAATCGTCCACCAGTTCTTACTATGGCGGCAAAGCGACTCCAATACTTGGAGGAGCAACTAATGTACCTCAAGGGAGATGACATCTACAGGGAGAATAATCGCAAATATGAAGCTGTAAATACCCAATTGCCAACCAACTTCAACATGGCTGACATCCCAAAGTTCAAGGGGCATGAGAACCCTTTGAATCATATTCGTGCTTTCAAAGATTACATGTCTATCAAAGGCATCAAACGTGAGACGTTCCTAAGGATCATTCCTTCATCTCTCGACACAATTCCTAAGCAGTGGTTCTATTCTCTAGAACACAAGAAAACTGCAACCTGGGATGATGACGCAATTGAGTTCGCCAGGCAGTACGCAGACAATGCTGAAATTCAAGTCAATATGCGTACTCTAGAGGTTCTTACTGTAACACCCGTAATTTTAGCCGTCGTAACTTAATAATATTATACGGATATTAGTTAGCTTAATTTTAGATTTAGAGTAGAACTTAGTTTTCCGTGTCTAATTTAGCAAATCCGTGTCCGTATTCGGACACTACTCGGAATTCCGTGTGGGCCACATTTTGGGCCTTTTCCCCCATTCCCCACTCACCCTATATAACCCATACTACCCCTTTTCCACTCACTCTCTTCAACTTCTCACAAACGACCAAAACCCTAACCACCATTTTAGAACAACTCAAGCTTCACACAACACACCCATTCCTCACTCAAGTCTCTTGATTTTCAACCTAATCTTCCTCTCTTATCCTCCTCTACCTTTTGTGGTAATAAAGTTACCATCTTTCTCATTTTCAATTTTTCCGTCTTTCTCAAGGGTGAATTGTATTCATCTTTTGTGTCGTTGTGTAGGTGGAGATCTTCAAGACCCCGACAAGGATTATTATCTCGTGGAGGAAGACCTAGAAGACGATTGAAGACGTAAAAAGGTAACGGTTAAGGGTTACTCGATATCAATGAGTGTTTTAATACTTTAATTGATGTTTACCCTATGGTTAGTGACGATTTTTATGCATTTAATGTGGTTGATGTTTGTAAATGTTGTTGGAATTGGATGAGTAACCATGGAATTTGAGTTGGTTGATGTTGTCGATGAAATTTGTGTGTTTGTAGTCCAAGCCGGCTGAAGTGAAATTGCTACTTCGAGAATTTTTAGTATTGTGTAGTTCTTAGCCGGCCGACCGGCCACCGGTCAGCCGACCGGCTGGGACACCCCCTGTATTTTTGTTGTTGTTTGACATTGCTGTAGTGCGAGCCGGGTAGCCGGCGGCCGGTCCAACTGACCGGCTGGCAACAACTGTTGCTCTTTCTCAATTCTCTTCATCTATACTTCACATGTAATAGTTTGTATGGTTTGTTTATCGTATAAATTTACGTAATAGCATTAAATAATCATGTTTAGAATATATGATATCCCACTCGCTTATATCGCATGTTTCGTGACGGTTTTTTATATGACCCCCTTTGAGTCGGTTCTACCTATGTTTTGATTTGAGCACTAATCGTTGAGTGCTATGAACTCTCATTCCCCGGCTACACCTCCTTGCTTGTTAGACTGGAATGTCGGAACGAGGAGGTGTATCCTTGATGCTTGTATGCATGTTTTAGTGGGGATATGACGACGTTGTTGGGAGGTGAACGCAATGTGTTGATCGACCCGACATTCAAATGTCGTATCCTTGCAAGGTGGTGTCATTGCATGTAGCGTACCGCTTGATTATGATTCTTGTGGTCTTTCCGCCTCTTTAGAGTAGTTTGACTGAGTTTGGGGTACTCGGCTTCTGTGTTTGACTGAGTCTTGGATGCGAAATGTTCATCGAATGTCGAATCGGAACACGTTTATTCCGAAAGTCTGGCCAGGTTTAGACTAGGACCGTATTATTATCGTCGTCCTACCGGGAGGAAATGAGTCTTTCATATACGAAATGTTTATCGTGTATGATTCAGGTAAATGTTTATCCCGTGGACGTGTTTTGATCATACTTGCTATGTACATGGTGCTAGTGCGTGTCATTAACCGTGAGAGAGTATATTTCCATAATCGTATGTTTGGATGGATGCCTATATGTTGACTTTTTGTGACCGATGGATGACTTGACGTGGTTTGTATGTCGAGTCTCTATCTTATCAAGTATATGCCACTAACGGTGAGATGTAAGCCCTAGTGAGTATATAGTTGCCTAAGGGTGTCTTCCCCGAGTATTTCTATAATCCATGCTTACAGTTTGGTACTTCATGCGCATGTAACTTAATATATTGAAATGCTTATTTGTACTTCTCGTAATTCACATATATATGTGTGTGCTTCTACATGTTTATTACTGTTTATGTATGTTTACTTGTGATATGGCTGGGAGAACCCGGAGTTACTCCCCACTGACTGTGGCGTTCATGTTTCATGAATAAACAGCTTGCTTGGGTGGATCTTTTCTTGTTTTTGGGTTCGGGTGTGAGCTAGCGAGCGTTGGACTTATCAATTCACCCATAGACGTTCTTAGCTAGTTTACTAAACAACGTTTATGCTTGATTACGTTTTGAGAGACTATGTCTCTTTGTAGTATTTTATACTTTAGTTGGTATTTATTTGACATTCCTCGTACTCTTCCTTCGGCATGTAAAAATTTTCAAAAATCTCGTATTGTCCGCTATTTAAATTGCATGCTTATTATGTTTTATTTCCGCTATCACGAGGGTTGTCACAGTTGGTATCAGAGCCTATGCCGCTCCCGACGCACATTTGTGAACCCTAAACTTAAAATTACATGACCTTGAAATAATGAATGAGAGATGGGTAGAAATTAAGGACTTTACTTGGTAGTCTCTTTGATTATGCTAAGTGTTAGGATTAACTCTAATTTGTGTTTGTCTCTTATGAAGATGGTTAGACCTTGACTCGTAGAGAACGTCATCTTAGAGGCTCTCACACAAGTTCTAAGGAATCAACAAGATGCGGCCAACGCTCAAGCTAACCAAGCCTCTCCTCTTAGAGAAGAACATCACCAAGGAGGCTATCCTTGGGTGGCTAGCCAAATTGCTAGACCAAGCCGTATGGTGGAGAACCGGACCCTAACGAGCTCTGAGAGTGGTTCCAGGAGATGGAGAAGCAATTCGACTTGTATCAAGTCCGTGAAGAAGACAAAGTGAGGATTGCTAAGCATTTTCTTGTGAGGGAAGCCGACAACTGGTGGTTGATTACTAGTCCCACCGCTACTCTTAAAGTCAATTTCAATTGGGAATGTTTCAAGACTCTCGTTGACGAACGATTTTACCCCAAAGAACTTAAAAAAGAAAGACTCAAAGAATTCATCTATTTCAAACAAGGTGACAAGACGGTTCAAGACTTCACCACTCAATTCAACAAACTTGCTCACTTTGCACCAAGACTCATCAAGGATGATGAAGCCCAAGCATTTTACAATTGTAATAAGCTTAACGGAGATTCAACCCTCCCCCAAATGCAAATGCAAGGGCTCTTACTCCTTTCTTGCCCCAAGCTACTTCTAATGTGGCTCCTAGGCCCTATGCTCCCCCTCAAGCTCAAGCTCAAGCTCAAGCTCAAGGTCACCTTTGTAACCGTTGTAGACAACCACGCCACCCCGGTGTTGGATGCTTCAACCGACCTTTCATTTGCTACTTTTGCCAAAAGCCCGGTCATCGTTATGATGAATGCCCCGATCGTAATTTGCCCCCTCCAAGTGCCAAATGCAAGGGATCTATCTATGTTCAAGGCCGAGGCGAAGCCGATGCTCATCCGGAGATAGTTACGGGTATGTTCTCAATCTTAGAGCCATCGTGCCTTATTTTATTTGATATCGGAGCATCCATGTCCTTTGTGTCTTCGACCTATGTTAATAAGCTAGCTATCGAGCCTAAATCTAGTGAGGATACTCCCATATTCTTACCATACAGAGAAATTATATCGTGATCTACCCTATATCCCAACATCCCTATTTCCGTTGCGGGGACCATCTTTCCCGCTAATCTCTTTAAGTTTCCCCTAGAAGGTTTTGATGTAATCCTAGGTATAGATTGGCTAGCGTTGTACCACGCTAGATTCGAGTGTAGAGATCAAAAGATCTACCTAAAGAGTCCTTTAGGAGTTAGAGTAACCTATAAGGGATCTCATTCCCGAATGGGTGTGAAATTTATTTCCGCAATGAAGTTAGTGAGTTTGGTAAGAAAGGGTCATCCGACATTTTTGTGTGTCGTGACTTCGACATCCACCTCCTTGCCAAAGATCGAAGATGTGCCAATAGTGCGTGACTTTGTTGATGTATTCCCCGAAGACTTGCCCGGGATCCCTTCCGAGCGTGATGTTGAGTTTTCCATTGATCTTGTGCCCGGAACCGGACCCATAGCTAAACCTCCATACCGCATTGCTCCAACCGAGTTGAAGGAGTTAAGGAAGCAACTTGATGAAATGATCGAAAAAGGTTTCATTCGACCGAGTGTCTCGCCTTGGGGTGCTCCCGTTCTCTTTGTGAAGAAGAAAGATGGTTCCATGAGGCTTTGTATTGACTACCGTGAGTTTAACCGAGTTACAATCAAGAACAAGTATCCTTTTCCAAGAATTTAAGATTTGTTCGATCAACTAAAGGGTGCTTCTACCTTTTCCAAGATTGATTTGAGACCCGGATACCACCAAATTCCCGTTCGTGATGCCGATATACCGAAGACCGCTTTTAGTACAAGTTATGGTCATTTTGAGTTCAAGGTGATGCCATTTGGTTTGACTAATGCCCCCGCTATTTTCATGAATCAAATGAACCGCACTTTTAGTGAGTATCTTGAAAAGTGTGTAGTGGTTTAATCGACGACATCCATATTTTCTCCAAGACCGAAGAAGAGCATACTATTCATCTTTGGACCATTTTCGGTGTCCTTCGTCGTCAAAGGTGGTTTGCCAAGTTCTCCAAGTGTGAATTTTGGTTACCTAAGGCGTCCTTTCTTGGACATGTAATTTATGTAATTTCTAAAGAAGGTGTGATGGTAGACCCTTCTAAGATTGAAGCTGTTGTTGATCGGAAGAGTCCAACCGATGTTAGAGAAGTCCGAAGTTTTCTTGGTTTAGCCGGTTACTACCGTCGATTTTTCAAAGATTTCTTGAAGCTTGCAAGACCGATGACTCAATTGTTGAAGAAAGAGACCAAATTCGTATGGAATGAAGCTTGTGAAGCCGCTTTTCTAGAATTAAAGAAAAGGTTGACTACCGCTCCGGTGTTGACTTTACCTGAAGATGGTGTAGACTTTGACGTCTATTGTGATACTTCCAAGTTGGAATTGGGTTGTGTACTTATGCAAAATAGGAAAGTGGTTGCTTATGCCTCGAGATAGTTGAGAGTTCATGAAGTGAACTACCCTACTCATGATCTGGAATTACCGCCGTTGTCCATGCATTCAAAGTGTGGAGGCACTATCTTATCTGTGTTCATTGTTGCATTTACACCGATCACAAGAGTTTGAAGTACATATTTACTCAAAAGGAGTTGAATATGAGACAAAGAAGATGGTTGGAATTAGTTAATGACTATGATTTTGAATTGTTATACCATGAAAGGAAGGCCAATGTTGTTGCCGATGCTCTTAGTAGAAATTCTTCTCAAGCCTTGAATGCTATGTGGGTGCTACCTGATGATCTTTGTACTGAGTTTCGAAAGTTCAAGTTGGAGTTCGTGGAACGAGGATTTGATTATGTTGGTGCCATGGTTGCCGAACCCGTTCTTCTCCGCGATATCCGCGAAAGGCAAGTTGATGATCTTACCTACAAGTCCATTCAAGCCAAGCTTCTAGCAGGAAAAGCCAAAGACTTCAAGATCGATGACAAAGGTGTCCTTCGACTCCATGACCGAGTGTTCGTGCCTAATGCTCTTGACTTGAGGAAGCGAATCTTTGATGAAGCTCACCTTTCTCCCTACTTTATCCACCCCGGAGGTGATAATATGTATAAAGACTTGAAGCTACAATTTTGGTGGCCGAATTCGAAAAGTGATGTTGTGTCCTACGTTGGAAGATGCCTTACTTGCCAACAAGTGAAGATCGAACACAAGAGGCCCGGTGGATTGCTACAACCTTTGGATATTCCACTATGGAAGTGGGAATCTATCTATATGGATTTTGTCATGGCTTTGCCAAGAACCGTTGGAAGTAAAGATGTCGTATGGGTTATTGTTGACCGTTTGACCAAGAGTGCCAGATTCATCCCGATCAAGGAGACTTGGAGCTTAGATCGACTAGCCAAAGCCTATGTTGATGAGATTGTCAAATATCATGATGTTCCCAAGGAGATCATATCCGACCAAGACCCGAGATTTTGTTCGAGATTTTGGAAGGCCTTGCAAGAAGCCATGGGTAGTAAGTTGTTGATGAGTACCGCTTTCCATGCCGCTACCGATGGTCACGCCAAGAGGACTATTCAGACTTTAGAAGACATACTTAGAGCTTCTGCCCTCGACTTCCAATCTAGTTGGGAAAAAAGTCTACCGTTGGTGGAGTTTTCTTACAACAATAGCTACCATGCCTCGATCAAGATGGCTCCTTACGAAGCTCTCTATGGAAGAAAGTGCCGAAGCCCTATTTGTTGGAATCAGCTGAGTGATGTTTGGGATTTAGGCCCCGACGTCCTTGTTGAGACCATTGATCATGTGAAAGTTATCTGTGATAGGATGAAAGCTGCTCAAGACCGACAAAAATCCTATGCCGATGTCCGTAGAAGACCGTTGGAATTTGAAGTTGTAGATAAAGTGTTCTTGAAGATATCTCCGATGAAAGGTGTTAAAAGGTTTAGTGTAAAGGGTAAATTGAGCCCGAAATACATTGGACCGTTTGACATTGTGAAAAGAATTGGTGCCGTAGCGTACAAGTTGGACTTGCCCCCGAATTTGAGCAAAGTTCATGATGTCTTCCATGTTTCTCAATTAAGGAAGTACATTAGTGACCCGAACCATGTTCTTCAAGCCGAAACTCCCGAGCTCGAACCGAATATGTCCTTTGAAGAGAAGCCAATCCGCATTCTAGATCGCAAGGACAAAAAGTTGAGAAGTAAAGTGGCGCCTTTAGTGAAAGTTTTGTGGAGATGTGATAATGTTGAGGAAGAAACGTGGGAATCAGAAGCTACCATGCGTGCTAAATATCCACGACTATTTAATTAAGGTATCTTTCTTTCCCTCAAGTTTCGAGGTCGAAACTTTTTAAAAGGTGGGGTGACTGTAACACCCGTAATTTTAGCCGTCGTAACTTAATAATATTATACGGATATTAGTTAGCTTAATTTTAAATTTAGATTAGAACTTAGTTTTCCGTGTCTAATTTAGCAAATCCCTGTCCGTATTCGGACACTACTCGGAATTCTGTGTGGGCCACATTTTGGGCCTTTTCCCCCATTCCCCACTCACCCTATATAACCCATACTACCCATTTTCCACTCACTCTCTTCAACCTCTCACAAACGACCAAATCCCTAACCACCAATTTAGAACAACTCAAGCTTCAAACAACTCACCCATTCCTCACTCAAGTCTCTTGATTTTCAACCTAATCTTCCTCTCTTATCCTCCTCTACCTTTTGTGGTAATAAAGTTACCATCTTTCTCATTTCAATTTTTCCGTCTTTCTCAAGGGTGAATTGTATTCATCTTTTGTGTCGTTGTGTAGGTGGAGATCTTCAAGACCCCGACAAGGATTATTATCTCGTGGAGGAAGACCTAGAAGACAATTGAAGACGTAAAAAGGTAACGGTGAAGGGTTACTCTATATCAATGAGTGTTTTAATACTTTAATTGATGTTTACCGAATGGTTAGTGACGATTTTTATGCATTCAAGGGGAGCAAGAATTTCCAGGTTAGTAAATGTTGTTGGAATTGGTTGAGTAACCATGGAATTTGAGTTGGTTGATGTTGTTGATGAATTTCGTGTGTTTGTAGTCCCAGCCAGCCTATCGGCCACCGGTCAGCCGACCGGCTGAGAACGCGGCTGAAGTGAAATTGCTACTTCGATAATTTTTGCTATTGTGTAGTTCTTAGCCGGCTGACCGGCCGCCGGTCAGCCGACTGGCTGGGACACCCCCTGTATTTTTGTTGTTGTTTGACATTGATGTAGTGCCAGCCGGGTAGCCAGCGGCCGGTCCAACTGACCGGCTGGCACCCCCTGTTGCTCTTTCTCAATTCTCTTCCTCTTGACTTCACATCTAATAGTTTGTATGGTTTTTTTATCGTATAAATTTACGTAATAGCATTAAATAATCGTGTTTAGAATATATGATATCGCACTCGCTTATATCGCATGTTTTGTGACGGTTTTTGATATGTCTCCCTTTGAGTTGGTTCTACCTATGTTTTGAATTGTGCACTAATCGTTGAGTGCTATGAACTCTCATTCCCCGGCTACACCTCCTTGCTTGTTATACTGGAATGTCGGAACGAGGAGGTGTATCCTTGATGCTTGTATGCATGTTTTAGTAGGGATATGACGACGTTGTTGGGAGGTGAACGCAATGCGTTGATCGACCCGGCGGTCCAATGTCGTATCCTTGCAAGGTGGTGTCATTGCATGTAGTGTACGGCTTGATTATGACTCTTGTGCTCTTTCCGCCTCTTTCGAGTAGTTTGACTGAATTTGGGGTACTCGGCTTCTGTGTTTGACCGAGTCTTGGATGCGAAATGTTCATCGCATGTCGAATCGGAACACGTTTATTCCGAAAGTCTGGCCAGGTTTAGACTACGACCGTATTATTATCGTAGTCCTACCGGGAGGAAATGAGTCTTTCATATACGAAACATTTATTGTGTATGGTTCTGGGAAATGTTTATTCCGTGGACGTGTTTTGATCATACTTGCTATGTACATGGTGCTAGTGCGTGTCATTAACCGTGAGAGAGTATGTTACAATAATCGTATGTTTGGATGGATGCCTATATGTTGACTTTTTGTGACCGATTGATGACTTGGTGTGGTTTGTATGTCGAGTCTCTATCTTATCAAGTATATGCCACTAACGGTGAGATGTAAGCCCTATTGAGTATATATTTGCCTAAGGGTGTCTTCCCCGAGTCTGTCTATAATCCAATGTTTACAGTTTTGTACTTTATGCGCCTATATCTTAATATATTGAAATGCTTATTTGTACTTCTCGTAATTCACACATATATATATATATATATATATATATATATATATATATATATATATATATATATATATATAGAGAGAGAGAGAGAGAGAGAGCTTAGTTCAATTGAATCCACCATTTTCTTAGAGTCCTTGAGTCCTCATCCTAGTCATTGGATGAGGGAGATGGATGGCTGAGATTTGGGAGATTAAAAAATACACTTATCACTAATTAATTACCTATGCACTAATTAATTAACTTTCTCTCTCTAGCTTTACATTAATCACTTTTTAAACACTTTTAAGCACTTTTGAGCACTTTTGAGCTGCTGAGATTTATGAGTGTAACTTTTAATGCTTGCGAGTGTAACTCTAATGTTTTAGAGTGTAACTTTAAGTTTTTAAGGCGGATTCTATACAAAAATTTGAATTTAAACAATTTTAACACCTTACGAGTGTAACTTTGATGCTTTTCGAGTGTAACTCTAATATTTTCGAGCGTAACTTTAAATTTTAAAGACGGTTTTGATATAATGATTTGAATATATATACTTTTAACATTGTACGAGTGTAACTTTGCTGATTTTCGAGTGTAACTTTAATATTTTTTAGACGGTTTTGTATAAAAATTTGAATTTATATAATTTTGACATTTTACGAGTGTAACTTGGATGATTTTCGAGTGTAACTTTAATATTTTTTGAAGACGGTTTATTACTTATAAATTTAAATTTATATAATTTTTTACATTTTACGAGTATAATTCTAACATTTTAGGAGTGTAACTTTATTTTTTTTTAAGACGGTTTTGTACATAAAAATTTGAATTTATATAATTTTAACATTTTACAAGTGTAACTTTGATGATTTACGAGTGTAACTCTAATATTTTACGAGTGTACCTTTAGTAATTTTAGGTCATTTTGAGTGGAATTTTTTGAATTTTATTACATGTTGAATCTACGTAATTTACTACAAATTTATGAGTGTTACTTTAGTCCTCTATGAGTGTTACTTTAGTCCTCTATGAGTGTAACTGTAGTCCTCTATGAGTGTAACTGTAGTCCTCTATGAGTGTAACTGTAGTCCTCTATGAGTGTAACTGTAGTCCTCTATGAGTGTAACTGTAGTCCTCTATGAGTGTAACTGTAGTCCTCAATGAGTGTAACTGTAGTAAAAACTATGTAAAAAGCAAGGTAGATCTAGAAAAAGGTAGATCTAGGAAAAAAATTTGAAAACAAGAGTAAAAACTAAAAAAAGAAACAGATCTGACATCAACAAGTGTAACTTTTAAGGTCATTTTGTGTTACTTTAGTAAATAATGTGTGTTACTTTATTATAAGATATATGTGACTTTAATAAATAAAATGTGTAACTTTAATAGACGGTATATGTGACTTTAATAAATAAGATAGATAACTTTAATAGAGAATTTGTGTTACTTTAATAGATAATGTGTAACTTTTTAAGATCTAGGAAAAAAAATGTTACTTTAATAAATAAGGTGTGTAACTTTAATAGAGAATTTGTGTTACTTTAATAAATGTTACTTTAATAAACCAACCCACACTTACAAAAAAGGTAGATCTAGAAAAAAATATGAAAACAAGAGTATAAACTAATAAAAGAAACAAATCTGACATAACATGTGTAACTTTAAAGGTCGTTTTCAAGGTCATTTTGTGTTACTTTAATAGTGTTACTTTAATAAATAATGTGTGTTACTTTAATAAATGATATATGTGACTTTATTACCTAAAATGTGTAACTTTAATAAATAAAATGTGTAACTTTAATAGACGATATATGTGACTTTTATAAATAAAATGTATAACTGTAATAGAGATTTTGTGTTACTTTAATAAAGTTATTTGTGTTACTTTAATAAATAAGTTTTGTTACTCTAATAGACAATATATATGACTTTAATAAATAAAATATGTAACTTTAATAAATAATTTGTGTTACTTTAATAGATAATATGTGTGACTTTAATAAATAAGATGTGTAACTTTACTAGACAATTCGTGTTACTTTAATAAACAATATGTGTAACTTTAATCGGTCTATCGTCACCGAAACCAACAATTACACCATTATTTCAGATCTGGAAAAATGAAAAATTAAAAATAAAAAATGTAAAAAAAAAAACAATTACTAAACAGATTTGAAAGAAAAAATGTAAAAAAAAAACAAGCAAACAATAGCAAATCTAAAAGAAAGAAAGGAGAAAAAAAAGACAATAAATTAAAATAAAAAAAACAGCCCGCCCACCCACCGACATCAGATATGGAGGGAGGAGGAGGCCGGCGGGAGGAGGTGGAGGAGAAGCAGGGGGAAAGTCGGCGGTAGAGGAGAAGAGGAGAGAAGAAGGAGGTCGGCGGTGGAGGAGATCTGGAGTTTGTGGGTTGTTGTTGTGGAGTTTGTGGGGGTGGTTGTGGGTAAATTGTTGTGGAGTTTATGGGTTGGGGGTCGTCGTCGGTGGTAGGTGAGTGGTGGCGAGGAGAGGGTGGTCGTCGGGTGTTGTTGGTGGCGGCGGTGGTGATAGTGGTGGTCGGGTTGTGGTGGGTGAGGAAGGAAGAATGATTTATTTGGGTTTTGGTGTGTGAGGAAAGAATGATTTATTTGGGGTTTTAGAGAAAGGGGAAAAAATGAAATTATGAGGGATGAGAGAGAAGTAGTTGAGTGGAAAATTTTATATATTGAATTAGGTTATGGATTAGTGTTTAATTAGTGAGGATGAGAGAGAGTGAAAAATTAAGCCCTTAATCAGTTTTTGGGAGCACAAATCTCAGCCATTCATCCTCCAAGATCCAATGGCCTATGAGAGGACTTAAGGACTCTAAGGAATGGGGTGGACTCAATTGATCTTTGCTCTATATATATAT
>JAIUZE010006625.1:0-17296 GCA_022085475.1 Heliosperma pusillum
GAGAGAATTCATAGACTAGGAAGAAATACACTTTAATTAGGCTTGTCAATCTTCAATCTTCGGTAAAGGATACTTTTCTAGGTAACACATTGATCCACCTTAAGACGGTAGATACAAACAAACATAACATCACTCAACACAATCAAACAAACAAGTTAGAACCTAACAAACATCAAGTACACCAGAGACTACCACCTTAGGTCCTTAAGTCTACCCATCTCTCATTTATTATTTCAAGGTCAGGTAGTTTAAGTTTAGGGTTCACATGTGTGCGTCGGGAGCGATAAAAAGTTCTGATACCAACTGTGACATCCCTCGCGAATACGGAAATATAAAACATACAAGCATGTGAAATATATAGCGGAAATACGGTATTTTAAAAACCTTTTATACATGCAAGATAGAAAATACGAGGAGTGTCAAATTTACAAACTAAAGTGTGAAATACAATAACAAGAGACGTAGTCTCTCAAAGTGTTAACAAATTAAAAGTGTTTAGCAAACAAGCTAAAATCGTCTAGATGTGTTTTATCCAGGGACAACGCCCGCTAGCTCACACCCGAACCCAAAATGTCAAGCAAAAAGCCATCCATGCAAGCAACCTGTTCATTCATGAAAAACATGAACGCCACAATCAGTGGGGAGTAACTCCGGGTTCTCCCAGCCATATCACATCAAACGTACATATAAGGAAATACAAACGTAGAGCATGCATACATATAGATATCCATGTGAAATACGATAAGGATAGACAGGCAATGCGGGATATAATGATAAGAACATAAGAGGCACAAATCCGAAGCCATCATGATATTCAAAGACTCGGGAAAGACACTCTTAGGCAATCGAATACGCTCACTAGGGCTTGCATCTCACCGTTAGCGGTATAAGATTGATAAGATTGAGACTCGACAGACAAACCACGTCAGGTCATGCGATGATCACAATAAATATAACATATTATCATACATTCACGAACCAAGACCTTGACGGTGTCAAGTCATGCAATGACCATGAATACAATCATGAAATCACGCATTCAAATACAACGACACAAAGACGACAATCTCACGGTAAATGAAACGCACTAGCATCGTGTACATGGCAAGTATGATTAAAAGGCATCCACGGAATAAAGCATTTCCCGGAACGCATACACGATAAAGCATTTCGCGTATGTAGACTAATTTCCTCCTGGTAGGAAGACGATAATAATACGTTCCTAGTCTAAATCTGGCCAGACTCTCGGAATAAAGCATGTTCCGATTCGACATGCGATAAAGCATTTCGCATCCAAGACTCGGTCTTACAAAAAGAAACGCCGAGTACCCCAAATTCGGTAGATCAATTCACGAAAGAGGCGGAAAAGAGCACAAGCCTCATAACATGCGGTACGCTACATGCAAATAACACCACCTCGCAAGTATACAACATTTGACGGCCGGGTCGATCAACGCATAGCGTTCAACTCCCAACAACGTCTTCATATGCCCACTAACACATGCATTTAAGCAGTAGGATACCTCTCCGTTCCGACATTCCAGCCTTACGAACGGGAAGGTAGCCAAGGGAATGAGAGTACAAAGCACAAGAAAAAATAGTGCTCAAACCGTCACATTTGTAAAAACTGACTCAAAGTGGGAACATACCAAAAACCGTCACAAAACATGAGAATAGGGAATCATATAAGTTCAAATATGATAAACATGAGTCAACACATGATACATAAGCATTAGAACAAGTTTATGAAGTATAATGAATAAAAACATAGATCCCTCTCCAAAACAACAAGTTTGGAAACTAACTAAAACAAGGGTTCACTTCAAACGGTCATAACTAGAGTTCTACATATGGGAATGCAGAAATTCCAAGTGGAGGTGATAGCTTATCCTCTTAAGGTTCCAACGAATGGTCACAAGCCCAAAACAAGCAAGTAACGAAGGAGATATGAGCATTCTACCAAAAAGGGTCGGTGCTGTGAATTTACACGAGTCCACCCGAGAACCAACAACTCCTTCCTATCATTTCCCATTTTACAAGTAAAAGTGATCTTACAAAATAGATGGGGTATTTTCGAAATAGATGGGGTATTTTCGAATTAGATGGGGTATTTTCGAACTAGATGGGGTATTTTCGAATTAGATGGGGTATTTTCGAACTAGATGGGGTATTTTCGAATTAGATGGGGTATTTTCGAAATAGATGGGGTATTTTCGAAATAGATGGGGTATTTTCGATATAGAATTAGCAACTAGCTAAACAATCAATATTCATCATCAACAATCATCAACTAACAACAATCATCCTCAAAATCATAATTTCTAAGCTTTCTAATTGTATTCCAAAAACGAATTCTAACATGGAAATCATGTAAAACACGTAAATGATATCGAGTAACCCTTCACCGTTACCTTTTCGCGTCTTTAAACGGTTACTAAGCTTTCCTAATCTCCACCTACATAATATTAGATAATAAAAGATGAATATCATTCACCTTGAGAAAGACTGATAATTTAAAAAGCGAGAAAGACGGTAATTTTATTACCAATACGGATAGAGGAAGATGAGAGGGGAAGAATAAGACTAACTTACGAGAATTTCAACAAGAAACGAAGAAGATACGGCGATTCAAAGACGGATTGAAAATGGAGGCAAGGTTTTATGGTGTTTAAGGAGAGGAAGAAAAAGATGGAGTTGTGTGAATAAATTAGGTTAGGGTTTGAGGGAGTATATATAGGAAAAAGTCAACGAAAAGTCAAACTCGCCTTAAGACGGCTTTTTCATGGAATCTCGCAGAAATTCCAAATACGAACTCGGATATTCAAAATTCGACTCGGAACTTAAAATTATAAATTAAAACTTAAAATCGCTGACACGATTTCGTAAAATATTTCTACTAGAAAAATAGGGTACATTTCCGGGTGTTACAAGATCGTCTATAAATCAAACGCAAATAAACAACAGTTAGTATAATTTGAATCATTATTTTGGTTCCTAGTATCATTCTAGAACCATTTTTCAGATTTTTTTCTTTTAATCTTGTTCTTAGAGAGTAAAAAAGTATGGGTAACTCAATAGAATCCTTCTTGGTAATGAAAAAATACACATAAACTTCATTTTGGGTAATAATTTCCTAAAACTAAGGCAGCTGTACAAAGACATTACTAACACTATAACTATTAAGAATGAAACATTACATTTAATCAAAAATACTATCACAATTTCAGAGCTTGTTTATACCAATCAAATTTTGTGATATTGAGAAACAATATCACAATCATTAATAAACAATATCACACTAGACCAAATACAATATCACACTTGAAAATATTGTCTTTACCCTTGTGATATTAAGAAACAATATCACTAAATACAAAACACAATATCATTACTGATATTAACCAATACCACAAAATACCAGTTGCAAAACTAGTTTATGACAACTAGTGAACTACTAATTACATTAAATTTATTATCCTACCAACATTAAATCAGTGTACTCTCAATTTAAGTTTTTTGGCAACATATTCCTAGCAGACATTTAAGGTGCTTCCTTTTCAACCTCTAACGCTACCGCTTGCAACAATCTTGTATCGTCTTGTTTTCGTTTTGAGCTCTTATCCATGATCATGATTATCATCTTCTCCACAATTAGCTCCTCCATAAATCAAATGCAAATAAACCTCAATTAGTATAGTTAGTTTTTTTTTATAATTTGCTGAAACTATCAATCATTGATGCAAGGTTGAAAAGTTATTAGTTTAGAATTATAACTGTTTCCAACATTTAGGTCTATGAACCAATAATATGATTGTTAGAACAATATAGATGACAAGTCTAAGCCTATTATAATAAGTGAAGTCTCTTGACATGTTTACGAATGATCGCTTAATTAATGTATAAGCATGCATCAAGATGCTAGCCTAACTTCCTCCGACAACTAAAATAGTTCTTTTCTGCCAATATCAGACCAGTAGATCTAAGATGTTATTCTGTTGGAAAATGATGCTAAAACAAAGAAAAAAAAACAAATGATAAAAAGACTTACATTTGTAGAGATTTAATTTACTCTTTGTCCAGCAGAATAAGCATATTGAAATGCACTATAATAGCTAACCAAGGATCAAGTTACTTCCCTCAAACTAGTTCATCACAACACATCACAGTAAATTTCTTATGGACGGAAATAATACAAAGAATATCCCTTTTAAATTAAATTTTGTTTATAGATTATTCATACTCAATCGCAGTTATCCAATATCACATTATACAAACAACAATATCACAACTATAGAAATAAAATATCACATTTACAAAGATTAATTATTCAAATCATAGCCAGCTTTCATTATCATAGGTAACATGTATATTGTTATTACTCGGTATCTGAACATTATTTAGGACCAATTTGTTAACTGCAATGTCAAACAAATTAAATTTTATAATATGAAAACCTAAGTTCACAAATAAACAATATGAAACCCTAATTTTTGTGATTAAACTAAAAAAACATATAATAGACACCTACAACTATAATCGATCATAGTAGTTAGATCAATATGATGATATAATCATCAAAAAAACGTTTGAAATCATGTATAAAGTATAAATAAAATATTTAGAAATCTAAACCAAGAACATGAATTACCACAAATCATTCAACGATTTGTTCAATATTTTTGACTTAATCTTATTAAATTCTTTCAATGCATCATATATTCAATTATTCTTAACAAAATAATCAATTTAATAGTACACAAGTTCAAATAAAATCGCAAAAAATAAATAAATAAACAGAATCGAATTTACCTCAACGATTGGGAGAGAAATCAACCGAGAATATTCAATAAAGTTGAAATTCACTTGAAATCAAATAGAAAAACAGCAGCTTTCGTGAGATTTTAGAAGGATGCAGTGAATTTGATGTTTGGAAATTGGAAAGTTAGGTTTACTGAGTTTAACTTTTTTAGAGAGAGAAGGAAATAAAGAAGAAATCTGGGGAAATAAAGGGGTTTTGTTTGCTCAATTTTGACACCTACGTGGCCTAATCTCAGCTCTTCATATTTTTCAGATCCAACGACTGTTATTAGGATTCACGGACTCAAATATATGAGTGGACTCACCGGATCTTGCCTCTCTCTCTCTATATATATATATATATATATATATAATTCTCAACAAGTAAAATTAATTTTCTTCAATTGGGTCCTTATCACACCAACCTAAACCCATCAATCTACGTTTCAAGTCACTAGCAAACACAACTTGTAATTTATTAATAAGGAAAAAATTCGGCAGCAATTCTCCTTTGTTTTCTAAATACACAATGTCGAATAAATATTTACTCAACATATGCATTCATAAAACATTAAAAGAATTGTTACCGAACTCTTTCCTTATTAATAAATTATAAGTTATGTGTTTACTACCTAAGTGACTTGAAACGTAGAAAGACAGTCCCAAAACCGGGGACTATTCAAAAATTACATTCTAACGAGTAATTTTTGAACGGGTACTAAGTCAATATCAACACATGTAATAATTTTAACATGCAAAACACATGTAATAACTAGCTACTAACAACAACAAAAATTTCATTATCAAATGATTAAGACGGAGGGCGAAATTAAATTAACAACAACAAAAATTTCATTATAAAAAACAATAATGGCTACTATCCTACGTCAATTAAAGACAAACAAATGATTAAGACGGAGGGCGAAATTAAATTAACAACAACAAAAATTTCATTATCAAAAACAATATTGGCTACTATCCTACATCAATTAAAGACAAACAAATGATTAAGACGGAGGGCGAAATTAAAATAAAGGTAAATATATTACCTAAGGATCAAAATAAGCAAACAAAGCGGCGACAAGAAGCGGCGGCGACAAGCAGCGACGGCGACAAGTAGCGGCGGTCGACGGTCGGAGTAGCTAGTGGTGGTCGTCGGATCTACAACAAACAACTAATATGGAACATATAAATTAACAAAAGGAGAAAAGAGAGAGAATGAAATAGTTAATTAAACTTACCAAGGATGTGGTGGTCGGAAAGTGGTAGCCGGAGGTAGTTAGGTAGCCGGTGGTCGGAAAGGGTCGGATTAAATTGATTTGGGGGTTAGGTTTTGGGGAAAAATGATTTGGGAATGACGGAGTTCTTCGCGTGTTTTTTACATAAATAGACAAGTACTGACGGAAATTCCGTCAGGAATCCGTTAGTTTCCCGAGATTTCGAAAACATTACTGACGGATTTTCCGTCAGAAATTTGTTTGACTGGGCCTTTATATATTTGACTCTGATTTTATCAAATACTAACGGATTTTCCGTCAGTAATGTTTCATAATACTGACGGATTTTCCGACAGTGGCATATATTACTGACGGAAATTCCGTCAGTACTCGTCAGTGAATTTTGCCGCCTTTGACTTAGTCAACGCACCATTTTCTACTGACGGTCACTGACGGATAATCCGTCAGTAGTGCTTTTCCGTCAGTATTCTGTCAGTGACGGAATTTTTTTTCCAACCGTCAGTTTCCCGAGTTCGTTTTGTAGTGAGAGAATTCCCTAAGGCTGAACATAGGGTTTGTGTCAGGCACATATTTGCAAACTGGCACAAATCCTCTAAGGGTGATGATATGAAGTTGTTGTTGTGGAGTTGTGCCAAAGCTTACAACAAGGCTGGCTTTGATTATAATCTCAATGAGCTAAAGGAGGTTGATCATAAGGCAGCAGAGGCATTTCTGGCATGTAAACCTGAACTGTTTTGCAGAGCTTTTGTGGACACCACTTCCAAGTCTGATGTGATTGTAAGCAATATGGCTTAGACATTTAATGCTTACATCATAGAAGCTAGGGTTATGCATTTGATATATATGCTTGAAGACATAAGGTCAGCCATGATGGAGAGATTGGTTTTGAAGAAAGCTGAAATGGAAAAAAAAAATATAATGGTATGCCCAAGGGTCCAAGAAAAGCTAGAAAAGGAGAAAGAGCTAGCTGCAGCCTACAATGTTCTACCTTCATCACCAACTATTTTCCATGTCAGACATGGTATAGACGAGTTGAAGGTTGATTTGGTTAAGAGAACCTGCACCTGTAGAAAGTGGGACTTGACAGGGGTCCCTTGCAGTTATGCTGTGGCAGCCATCTTCCACATTCATAGTCAGCCAGAGGACTATGTAATTCACTGGCATAAGAAAGAAGCTTACATACATGCTTATAGTGGATCCATTGCCCCTTGTCCAGGCCAGAGACATTGGCCAAAGGTGGACCTACCTTTAAATCCCCCTCCCATCAAAGTTGGTCATGGCAGGCCTAGGAAGAAAGAAGAAGGGACCCACATGAGAATCCCAAGAAAATTGGAAAGCTAACCAAGCATGGGATTAAAATGACTTGTTCTATTTGCAAGTCAAATTCTCATAATAAAAGGAAATGTCCAGATAAGGATAAGATACAGTCTCCACGAGCAAAAAGAGGGAGGGGTAGACCTAGGAGTTTGTCAACTGCCAGGGAAGAAAATGCATTCTGCACAACATCCACTTCTCACCATGGAGCCACTGCACAACCAACCAGGTTGGGGATAGGTAGAAGAGTTATTAGGACAGGTAGAGGTGACAGAGCTGGTAGAGGTGGAGGGAGAGGGAACAGAGGTGGAAGAGCAAGGGTAAGTTAAAGCTATGAATTTTTTTATTGTTAAATTCATTATAGAATATAGTGTTATATTTAGGTTACTTTGTCTTTTCAGGCACCCCAGGGAGTTGGAGTTCTCATAGATGACCATGGAAATGCCTTTATCAATCCATTAGGCAATGAAATTGGACCAAGAGGCATACAATCAATTCCTGAAACTCAATCATCAGTCAACCAACCATGAAGTTCTTAGTTCCAAGGTTGAAATCAGAAATGTGATTGTGTAATATTTAGTAGAATTCTGAAACATATTCTTAGTATTTTGATAACTTATGGCCACTATTTTTTGAACCTAAGGCTTGTAATGTGGTTTCCCAATTCTGATTTTGTAATATTTAGTTGAAGTGGTATGCCACAAACAATATTTTGCCAAATCTGATTGTAATGAATTTCATTTAATGAACAATAGCTTTTTCAGATTAATATCAAACTCTTCATTACATCAACAAACTGAAAAAAAATCTGCAGATTAATAGCAGTACATCGTTGCTATTCATTGTAATAACTTACAACTTTCAAGCCCTCCCCTTACATACCCAACAAACTGAAAAAAATATCCAAGAAATAACCAATACAAGCAAAGCACTCTTCTCTCCTTTACTATGCTTCTTTACTTCATTGTTTAATTCCACAACCAACATCTTCAATTTCTCTTTCTTCACCTCCAACTTCTTCAATTTCTCTTTCAACATCTTCTTCTCTAAATCATCAATTTCGCATGTTGTAGAATCTGAATCATCCTCCAATTGAAAAAATCCGCATCCATTAACCTGTCAATATACCAACAAAATTAGCAAAATAACAACATTCAAACCAAAGAACTAAAATCAATTATAAAAATAACAAAAAAAATTAAAACTTACTGGCCAAGAAGGACAACCATAGAACTTTTTCCCTGAATTAGCACCCTTCCTAATAGTCCTAACAACCGCCTTCAGATTATGATTGCATAAAACACCATTAAATACTTTCGAGTTACTTGAACTTGCATAAGAGGTGTTCTTCTTCATTGTTAAAAAAGAGATTAAGGGGTATTAAATAATTTGGCTTAGAAATTAAAAGAAGAATGCAGAGAAATGATGAAGGAGAGATATGGAGAGAAATGATGAAAAGAGAGATAGAGAGAGAGAATACAAAAAAATGAAGGAAGAAGACGTAATAAAGGAGAAGAAAGAGAAAGAAGAAGGTAACCGGCATCAACAAGTAATTAAAGGGGGTAAGTTTAGTCAGGGAGAATAAGTAGGATACTTAGGTTTTTTGTGGATTAATGCATAGTATGGAGTAGTATAAGAAGGGCACCCATAATATGGATTATTCCTATTAATTAATCCTAAAAATAAAGGAAACAAAAAGGAAAAGTTCATTTGTAGTTTTTTTTTTCTAAAGGTACACTCTTTTTTATACATAATAATAAAACTTTGAAAATACACAAATGACTAACTTGACTTAGCCAAAAAAATTCAGAACACGATAAACAGTTATCAAAACATCGAAATCACAGGAATAATATTGATTTTAAAATAACAGTTTAACCTAACACGGTCACATTCTATATTATCAAAAGTTCTCACCCACATAGACAAGTACGACAATACCTTCTTTAGGTCTATAAATGTTATATTTTTTTTTTTGTATAATAACCTCAAGAGTAATAACTTGTATTACTATTATACAGAACATAAGTTCATTAAACAATTTCTTTAATTATTATCTCTTCTAAGTACTGTCACTGGTCACCCCTGCTGAGATTTCCACAAAGCTAACTGTCGAGGAGTCAAGGAGAAAACCGATTTAGCTGAAGCAGCAATCTTTGTGAAATAATTGTCTGCCAATTTCTTCATATGTCTGGGTCAGCGATCTCACTAGGATTATGCAGGAGGTCAAGACCCGTAGTATCAATAAACACTCTCAACGCAACATCAAAGGTAGGTCCAGGAGTTATGACACCAGGAGGCCGAAAGAGCTTAGCCTGTAACTCAGCGGACTACAAGCGAAAAGCAAGAAGAGCATAGTGTAAAACATCACCGTCGCATAAACACCATGTCCCCCAAATGAAAATGGGAGGGTGGGAAGCCGCCATTATTATTATTATTATTATTATTATTATTATTATTATTATTTATGTAAACGATGCGCGCAACTTTCATTAAAGTAAAATTTAAAGTTTTCATGAAATTGGTGGGGAGTCGAGAGACAATCTGGGTCCCCACCCCTTTAGCTATAGCAAAGCTAAGTCTAGTAAAAATATAAGCGACCACCCGAGCCCCAGCATCCTGAGAAACCGAAAATTTCTGGATCCGCTTGGGCAAGTCAACAGCATCCGAACCCAGCTCCCTAAGCGAAGAGAAAGATAAGGGTAACCATAGCCAGCAGCCGCGCATAAATCCCCATACTTAACACATTTGCGCTGAGCAGCATCAGCGACAACCCGTCCCGGCACAAAATATGACATCCCAGTCTGAGTCAAGGGGGAAGACCCTGTCAAATTGACACACACATCACGCCCTCTGTCCCAGGAATAAAGTAGCAAATCCGCAGGACGAAGAGATCCGCCATGCCCGTCAACCAAACCGATATCAACTTCCTTGCCCGTAGAAATACCAGACCTATAGCATATGTCGAATAAGGTGTCACGAACGAGGTTATGCCGATGCTTAACCCCCACAGTACCAGTACAAGAAACATCGTGATCCCCATACACATCATCAGCAAAATCCCGAGAGCAAGCAGGACAAGGCTTAGATACCGTGAATAACGGAACACCCAGTCGATACCCCAGCACACTACGGTAACTTCTTCTGTTTATAGTCTGACCTAACCCAGAGATAGGAACCGCACGCAAGCAATCAGAGGAGTGGGCACCCTCTTGAGACTTCCACAACGCAAGCTGACGTGGTGTCAAAGAGAAAACAGATTCTGAAGAAGCAGCAACCGTCGCGAAATATATATCTGCCAATTTCTTCATAAGTTTAGGGGCAGCGATTTCAATAGGATCTCGTAAAAAATCAGAACTTGTAGCCTCCGAAAACACCCGCAAGGCATCATTAAAAGTAGGACTAGCATCTACAATACCAGAAGGTCGTAGGAGCGTAGACTGCAAAACTGCAGACTGCAAACGGAAAGCCACAAAAGCATAGTGTAAGACATCCCCCGCAGCATAAACACCGAGCCCACCCAACTAAAAAGGGAAAGTAGCAAGGCGCCACTGCCAATCCCCAAAACAAGGCCCAGACGCGGTGACTATACGTTCCAAGCTAGAACGAAGTGCTGCATCAAAGCGAAGATGGACAAACCCAAAGACTCCCAGGGAGCAAGTACGAAGAGAAAAATAGAGCTTAGAAATACCAGTACAAGCACGTAGCAGAAGCAACTCGCATTGCGGTTCCTCAATCCTCGCGACTAAGTCCATATGCTCAATGGTCTTAGTCACTCTCTTCACCACAAGCTCACTGCCAAAAATAGGACAAGTACTGACAGGTTCACCTAAAACAGAGACACCACGCAAGGGCCGAGCAATAGTGGGGGAAAGACACCGGGAAGCCGACTCCGAGGATCCTCAATAGGCCAAAAGACCTCAGTCTTAGCCATATTAAGATGGAGACCAATACGAGGCCCATCTACCATAATCAAATCCAAAACCACGAATCATATCCAAAAGCCCTGCCGAAGAGGCAACAAGAGAATGATGATCCACTGGCAAAGGAGGCAATGAAAGAGATGGGGCGACATGGTGCTTCTCTAACAAAGCCCCAAGAGTGGCATCAGAGTAGGGGGCGACGCCAGAGGAAGAAAGCACCCTAACAGCAGCAGTATAGTGACCATCACAAATCTTCCGCCGACATTGGCGGAGGTTAAGCTCACTCATATCCAGATCCTCCTCCACATGGAACGAAGAAGGGGCCTCCGCCAAGCACTCCTTCAAAAGCTGTAAACCCCCTCAAGGCACCCGCAAGCGAGAATAGCCTTGGTAATACTCTCCTCCTGACGCTGTCGCCTAACAGCAGTCCTACACTCAAGATTACTCCTAGGAGCGAAGGTCTTAAGCAGATAAAGAGGCAACACAAGCATACGAACCCAGCAAGAGAGGTCACCAGGAGAGTCAGCCACATCATCCAAAACCCACTTCAAAACCCGAGCAAACCCAAGACGACACTTAGGAGGAATAGATTTCACGGTGCGAAGGCTCAAAGATAATAAACGATCAAGCGAAGATACAGACCACTGAACAAGCTCAACCCCATCATCAGATGAAATGAGCGAGGGAGGCAGAGCCTGAGGTCTAGAGATACCATGGATAAAAAATCTAACGATGTCATCACCACAATCCGAAGGCGCAACAATATCACCCCGACCATGCCGACATCTAGAGCGAAAAGTATGAGTTTTAAAACACTCCCCACACAACCAAAGCCCCATCCGCTTCAAAGTAATCTCAGCATTAGAGAAGACAGTCAGACTATCAGTAAGAGTTTGACGTGTCAGACCCATAGCACCACTAAGACAATGTCGGTCCTGAAAATGCTTTTGCCAGGCGGCCTTAGTAAGGCCCCTTACCACGACTATTCGAACACTCATGAAGACTCGAAAAAGAACAACGAAATCGGACTAAAACATGCATGGTATGAAACAAGCAACAACAAGAGCCAACCACCAAAACACATGCTAGGGTCCGTGCATGTGCATGACAAGAAAATTAAAAAAAAACAAAATAAAACCCTAAAAGACAAACACAAACGCACCAAACGGCCGCACGTCCAAGATGAGATCAACGATGGCTAACCTGCAACAACCACACATGCTGACACATGGCGGCAAACCGCTCCAGCAATAACGATGCAAGCCGCGACACCAATGGCGATGCTAACTGCGACACCGCAACCGAAACCCGAAATGCACTGTCAACAGGATAACCAACCACCAACACACGACGCACACCGGCGACGTGAGGTCTGAATGGTGTGCGTGTTGCGGTGGAAGCCCTCTCACCGACGACGGCCAACACCACCAGCAACAGGCGGCATGGGTCCTCTTTCCCCATACAATCTGCTTCCCCTCACACAAACGCCCTCTCGCACCGCACCCACCACCACCAGCAACTCCACCACAACCAACGTCGTGGGTCAGGATAGACGGTGGCCGGAATAGTGGTCAAAAGAGGGGTCGCAACAGAAGCCCTAGCAGATCGCACTCTCTCTCCCTCACCAACGCTCTCTTTTTTCAAAATTATTATTATTATTATTATTATTATTATTATTATTATTATTATTATTATAATTATTATTATAATAATAATAATAATTATTATTATTAGCGGGTACAATTATGCAATAATTTCATTAGAATACTCGTAATTATTAAGCTCAAAATTTAAAATTTTAAAAAGTTTATTTTCATGCTCAAGAATTTTATTTCTATACTCAAAAAGCTTATGTTGATGTTCATAACTTTTTCGATACTAAAGAAGTAGGCAATCAAACAGTTTATTTCTTGCTCAAAAAGTATAGTATGAGGTACTACCTCTGATTTACCAACCTTTTTTCCCGCAATCTGTATCGGTTTAAAAGGGGAAAAATGATTATACATCGGAGGTACTATCTCAGAGTACTATGATTTTGAGTTTTTGTGCATTTTTTTTCGAACTTTTTAAAGTTTATAAATTAGATTTTACATTTTATATAATGTTTTTTGGGTTTTATTGTAATTTTTTTGAGCTTAATGTTCAAATTAATAAACTCAAAAACTTTATAATATAACTCATAATTTTTAATACTATACTCAAAAACTTTATTATAATGCTCAAAAACTACATTATATGTGGTAGTAATCAGATGTTCATTCCACTTAGGCCATGTTCTTTTGGACTTAAACTCACCCCCTTTAAGTTCAGTTCAGCTCCTATAAGTTCAGTTCAGTTCAACTCCTATAAGTTCAGTTCAGTTCAGCACCTATAAGTTCAGTTCAGCTCGTATAAATTAAGTTAAGAAAAGTTCAGCAAAATTTAGTCCAAAAAAACGGTAGGTTAGTGGTTTAAAAGATAGTAGACCCATACCATCTGCACGAGTTTAAAACTCGTCAAACGGGCTCTGTCCTCCTGGTCTGAAAAGATTCACCCAAAATATTTTTTTAAAAAAGATTGTAAGAATCTGTTCGGTAACATTGAAATAGGGTTTAACCGCAGTTTGTTACTTGGTGTCGTATCTCTCCATTAAAAAGTAATGGCGTCGAAATCATCGGAAAACGCAGCTGATTTGTTTCTCAAAATTGGATTGGATGAACGTACTGCTCGCAATACTATTGCTAACTCTAAGGTTACCAATAATCTACTCGCTGTTATTCATGAGGTATTTTCTCTATTTTACCCGCTTATTATTATCCTCCCATTTTAAACCAAATTGCTGACATATTAATTGATGATGAGTTATTTAGGCTGGTGTTACTGATGGTTGCAACCGCACTACCGGAAATCTTTTGTATACGGTATGCAACTTCATTTGACAATTCCATTGCATGTATGTTTTTGAGCTTACCTCGCTTTGTTTTGGATGCATTGTTCACTTGTTATCGGACTCGTTTCGGGCTCGGTCATTGGTTAAAAAGCACTAGTTCATACTCCCTCAGTCTCGGTCAATTGTTGTCCTATTCTTTTTAGGGTGTCTCCTAACACCCTGATTGTCCTTTCTATATTAAGAAGGTTTTCTACTATTGTCCACTAAGCGGAACTCAAATGGTCCCCACTCTTTCCTTGTCTTTGTGCCAAAATAAAAGGACAACAATTCACCGGGGAGAGGGATTATTCTGTGATTATTTGCCAATTGGTTCATTATCTAAAGGAGTATTTGACTATTGGTTCATTATCTTTTTAATGTAAATAGTACTTTGTTGTTTCAAGTAATTGTTGAGCCATCAGGAGTTATTTCAGATTGGATCGATTGCATTTCAGCTAGTTTGGTTTTGTCTTTAGTCATTTTGGGTTGGGTCAGTTTTAGGTCTAGCAAGATTTTGGCTAGGTTGGGTCGGTCAGGTCGGGTCAATTCAAGTTTGGGTCATATTTAGGTTACTCAGTTCTCGAGTCGGCAACCTAATTGGATTGGGTCATTTGGGTCACGTCATTAGGTAATGTTGTTGTTGTGTGTGGAGAGCCTTAACAATAAAGCAGTGTCGTTTCACTAAAGAAGATGCCAGAGATAGGATCGAAGCAATTTTAAGAATAAGCCAAAAGTGGAATATGGGGAAATCCAGAGAACTAGAGGAGTATTTTTTAGGGTCTTGAATCTCTTGATATTGATTTTCTCTATTTAAATTTTCAGGTTGCGACTAAATTCCCCGCAAACGCACTGGTGCATCGTCCAGTTTTAGCTGAATATGTTGTTTCTTCACAGGTAGGCTATGTTTTTTTTTTTCTAAAGTTTGATTTAAATTTAGCTGAACATGTTGTTTCTTCACAGGTAATTTTGTTTGCATGAAAATTGATATAATCCTAGGTTTTTAGTGCTGAAAGGGATTTCGTGGTCTAACACACAAAAGTTAACTTAGTATTATATGTGAATGATGTAAACATTGTTTTTTTTTTCTTTACCGTAATGTTGCATAGACCAAATTCACAATGAGGATTTTCACCATGATGAGAGATACTGGAACCTGAGATGTTAGTTCATTTGATTAATTTGAGAAGTGAAATAGGTATTCTGGGATTGAAGCAGCTCATGTATTTTCCAAGCCTTCTTATTTTATGTGGGTGTGTGTTGTGCATATGCGTGCTTGCATGTCATTATAACCTTATCAAACCACTTCTTTTTTATGTAGATTAAAACGCCGGCTCAGCTAGATGCCGCTTTCACATTTTTTTCGAATGTTGGTCCTGAGAAATTTGACTCAAGTGACTTTGAAAAAGCTTGTGGAGTTGGTAATGCGATTTTTTTGGTTATTCATATTAGATTGTAATTTTTTTTTTTTTTTTTTTATGATTTTGATTCTTAAATTGATGAATTATTTCCTTGTAGGCGTTGAAGTTTCTAATGAAGAGGTGGAGCGCATTGCTGATGAAGTATTTGAAGAGAGCAAAGTGACAATTTTAGAACTGCGTTATAAAACAAACGGTTAGTAACTTGGTATGCGCTTTATGTGTAATGGATTGTTGTTTTTTCATTGGCTGTGTATTTGAGAGCCACAATCTAGCAACTGTTAACTTTGTTCATTTTTATAGCTAAGAGTATATGCTGTTACATGTTTAGATTGCATCTAGTTACATCTTAGACATTGTAAACTTAGGACTTAGGAGACTATGATTACTGTGCCCATTAGACAAATAGGCATTTCAAAAAATTTCGTATCAAGTTTAAAATCTTTCAAGGAATTGACAAGTTACTGCTGAAGGATTTTCCAGTTTCTTACATCTTGATGCGAGGACTAGAAGTACGGAGAACTTAATTAGGATTAGCACGAGGCATGAACTGTGAGAGATATCACCATTCAACAATGTAGCTGGAAAAGGGGCCTGGGACCTGGGGAGATCGAGTAGGACACAGGTCACAGCCCTGGACACATAAGTAGAGAGATAGTTTACTGTAGATCCAAAATCGTGAGTATTCAATTTATTTTTGATGACAAACGATGACTTTAATCTTATTTGAAATTGTGTTTTTGCTTTTGCATAGCTGTTCATTACTGGCAGAAAAATGGCATACTTAATGAATCTATAGATGACATCTACATTATATGGATCTGACTCTCCGACATTGTGTTGTGTCTTACACGTGTCGGAGTCGGATAGGGCTATTTTGTGCGAAGTTTTCTATTTTGTTGTCTGAAGTGAAGTGTTGAAGTGTCTTGTCGTGTCTGACACGCGACACAACAGCTAAGTGAAGTGTCGGAGTAACATAGAATTATGGATAACAATATAGGAGGGAAGGGGAAAGGAGTGAAGGAAAAGAGTAGCATTCCATTTCGCATCCAAGTCTTATATCTAAACAAGGTATTTGAAGATCTTTCATTAGTATTTCTGTCATTCTTTTATGCATCTACGTGACTTTGTTCAATACCCAGGTTTTGGTGTCTTTGATATATTACCCTTTGCCACATCAAAATGAATGAATTTGCTGCAGGGAGTTTCTGCCTAGGATAACTAACAGTATAATTGAAATGTAGATAGCTTACTTTCACATCTTTTTAGGACGATAGTGATAGTAGCCATTCATTTCTTCCCAGCTTTTTTATAAACTTCTGGGCCTTCGAGATATTGGTGTTTTTGCTCTTTCTATTCATAGTTTTTTGTTTGTTGATTTGTTGCTCATCAACTAATCTTCTTGAGGCTTCAAAAAATCAAAATTAGAGTAGAGGAAGCTGAGCAACTGATAAACTAGTGACTACTTTGTTAAGTGAGACAGTGTGGAGTGGATATCACGAGGTTGGGGTTGGGGTTGGGGTTGAGGGAAGCCCCCCTTACCGAGGATAGCAGTGATATCAAGTGTCAACTCATTTTAGATTTCCCAAAGCTTTTTTTCTTTCTCACTTTGATTAATGTGCGTTCTTTTGAGTAGCTGCTGACGTTTTGTCATTTTCTTTATAAGTTGGTGATTTGTTCAAACGTTTCCGCGAGAAACAG
>JAIUZE010006626.1:0-70453 GCA_022085475.1 Heliosperma pusillum
CGAAAGTCAAAGTTGACTTAAAACGGGATTCTCATGGAATTTCGCAGAAATTCCAAATACGAACTCGGAAATTCCAAATTCGACTGGAAACAATAAATTCCACTTTAAAACTTAAATAGGCTGAAAAGTATCTGTAAAATATTTTCACTAGAAAAATAGGGTACTTTTCGGGTTTTTATAGACCATGTAGTCCAATTTTGGACTCTTATTTTGCATAATTTGTTCACATGCATTAGAGTGGAGTGTTGTAGAAAAGATGATGATGTAGTCTACTTGTTATGTCACTTTCAAAAGGTAACTAAGGAGTGTAAACATGAACAAAAATCATCACCCTTGTAACTACATCATAACCGGCCCTCTTGGCCTAGTTAGATCCATTTTGATTTTTGATATTTGTCTCACAAATACTTATTGATCATATGGTTAATTATCTTGTATAATTAAGTGTTAATTTGATCATATAACAATTATATGACTCAATTAAATAAATAATATGTACTTAACATTTTAAGTAATATTTTACCATTATATCAACTAATTACCTCTATCTCAAAACCTCAACTAATTTAGTAATTTAACGATTAATTACTAAGTTAAATCTTATTTAATCGTATTAAAATAAGATACAAATTTATTAGTCAATTATCGCATAATTGAAAAATAAGTTTAATCGAATTGAGTCTAACTCAATTTCTCTAAGTTAACTCTCGTACATATCGAATATATGTATGTACTAATTAACTTATCAGATACAAAAAATTAGTTACTATTTGGATTTCATCCTTTAGGTGTGACCGAAAGGGATCAGTTGATCACCGCCGTCAAACGACAATAACGTCAAACTCTAGTCAGCCAATCGTTATTGATTTACGTTAATCAACTGACTAATCATATATATAGTCAATAAATATCCCAATTATATTCCTTAATAAGATTTATTATGTGGCACACTATTGTGGAGGACACCTACTCCAACAGGTACATATTATTTATTTAAACTGTTATAAAATATAAGAAAAATGGCAAATCATGATATAAATATTATATTGTTACCGAGTTACTTCAATATTTTTGTGTAACAAGTCGTACTACTTTATCAAAGTTATAAGATAACACCGTTCTATAAAAAAACAAGTATCATTGATAAAGTAGTTACTATTGTTTTGCAAAAGAATCCTAAAAAAGACAATAAAATTTGTTATCTAGAAGTAACAGAGTGCGAACAGAAAATTGAAAAAGAATACAAAATTGTAACAACTTGGAAAGATATCTATGAATAAAGATTTTGTCTTTATAAAATTGACTACAGATAAGATGATTTGCTCATTGATGATGTTCTATATGGCTACAAGTGATTCATTTTCTCCTTAATGTTGTACTATAACACTCTTCAGCATGCACGCCCAAAAGTCTTAATCAACCTCAACAAGCGAACAAATCTGTTGAAAGGAAAACAAATCATCATTTAATTATCATCTTTCGGACAAAATAAAATATAGAAATATAAAAATGGGAAATATAAATGAGTAGAGGACTCATTTGATCGAGAAAATAAAAGAGTTCATAACAAAGAAGGAGGACATTTGGGCTAGAGTCATTATCTCTATCAAGACACTTTTGAGTGTACCATTAATTAGCAGATTGCATGCATTGTGGAGTAAAAAACAAGTGTAACAAACTCATTATCTACAACAGATTGAGGCAATCGGTTCTAGCACAAAAAAGTAGAATAAGTTACAATGTAGTTCAAACAGTGATATTGTTAAGCCTAACATGTGATACTATATACAAAATCATGTCTTACTAATTTATAAATTATTTAAACTATGTAATGTATAATAGTATATTTCAGACTGCGATAAATATGGGATATTGTTAAGAATAACGTGTGATACTAATTCACATTAATTAGGTAAATAATAACTGATTTTTTACAAAACTTAATCAAAAACTCGAGTAAAACACACATATGAACAAAGTATAATAGATTATAATGACTGTGATATTGTTAAGTTTAACATGTGATACTAATTAAATTAAATTATTTGAACTATGAATGTATGACAACATATTTCACACTGTGATATTGTTAAGAATAGCGCTTGATACTAATTTACATTAATTAGGTAAGCAATAACATGTATTTACAAAACATAATTAAAACTCAAGTAATGCACAGATCTGAACAAAAGTATGATTAATATTGATACTTTTAAGAATAGTGCGTGATACTATATTACATTAAATAGGCAAACAATAACATGTATTTACAAAAGAAAAAACAACAGAGAGATCACGTTGTATATAATAAAACAAGATAATAAAAGATAAAATACATGAAATAGGAAAATACACAAAATAAGATGAATCGTAACAACACTGATAAAAGAAATCAAACGAAAATAACAATAACAATGATTAAATTAAACATTAAAGGTGCATATAATTTAAAGAAACATTAACAATTTAGATTAAAAAGAAAAAAAGAGTGAAATTACATGACATAGAAAAGTAATGAAGAAATCAGATTGTCTTGCTTGATTGAGAAGAATCTAATTGATGGAGTAGAATGAGATCACCCAATAAAAAGTGTAGAATAAAGTAGCAGATGGAGAACACGAACAAAAAAAGGAAAACTGAGGTGAGAGAAGTTTAGAGAGAGAAACTGATTGAGAAATAATGAATCTTGTCTGAGAGGTAGGATATATATACAAACTTGTTAAATGACGAAAATGCCCCTACTATAACGCGCTGATCTCAGCCATTAGATCTCTTTGATCTAACGGTTGAGATTAGGACTCACGGACTCAAAAATATAGGGTGGACTCACATGATCCTAATTCTATATATATATATATATATATATATATATATATATATATAGATAGGTTCTTATGAGTCCACCATTTTTTGTGAGTCCATGAGTCCTCATCCTTGCCATTGGATGAGGGAGATGGATGGATGAGATTGTAGAGACAAAAACACACTTAACACTAATCATTTACCTATGCACTAATTAATTAATTTTCTCTCTCTAGCCTTTAGTTAATCACTTTTGAGCACTTTTGAATTTCTGAGATTTGTGAGTGTAACTTCAGCCCATATTTGTGAAACTTCAAACTAAAATGTGATTTCGACTATATAAATTTGAATTTATGAAACTTCAAGGCAAGTTTATGTGATTTTAGACTTTTTATGAGTGTAACTTCAGTCATTACGAGTGTCACTCCAACCATTATTTATGTAACTTCAAACTAAAATGTGATTTCGACTACATAAATTTGAATTTATGAAACTTCAAGACAAGTTTATGTGATTTTTAATACCCTTTTTATAGGGGTAACTTCAGTCCACTACTACAGTGTTACTACTTCAACCAATTATTTTTGTAAATTCAAACAAAATTTGATTTCGAACTACATAAATTTGAATTTCTTTGAATTTCCAAGACAAGTTTCTGTGATTTTTAGCCTTTTTCTCTGATTGTCCACTTCAGTAACTACGAGTGTAACTTCAACATTATTTGTGTACTTCAAGTAAAATGAATTCGACCTACATAAATTTGAATTTATGAAATTTCAAGACAAGTTTATGTGATTTTAGCCTTTTTATGAGTGTAATTTCAGTCACTACGAGTGTAACTTCAACCATTATTTGTGTAACTTCAAGCTAAAATGTGATTTCGACTATATGAATTTGAATTTATGTAACTTTAAGACAATTTTATGTGATTTTAGCCTTTTCTGATTGTAACTTCAACCATTATTTAGCATTTTTATGAGTGTAACATTTTACTTTATTAGTGAAATTTCAATTATTATTTGTGTAACTTTAGTCATTTATAATGTAATTTTATGCATTAGTCTTTTCTAGTGTGACTTCAGTCCAAACTAGTCAAATTTCAGTCCAAATCTCTGTAACTTCAGTCCAAACCTATGTAACTTCAGTCCAAACCTATGTAACTTTAGTCTAAAATAGTGTAACTTTAGATCTAGAAAAATATAAACACCATAAAAAAATAAAAAAACGAAATCTAAAATAAAAAAAAAACATAACAAATTAAAAAAAAAACATAAAACATATAAAAAAATGTGTAACTTCAACAAAAAAAAAACTGTGTAACTTCAGTCATTATATGGGTAACTGCAGTCATTATATGTGAAACTTCAGTGAAACAACACCACTAACCACAAAATAATGTGTGTTACTTTAATAATATCAAGTGCAACTTTAAGGTCATTTTGTGTTACTTTAATAAATAATATGTGTTACTTTGATATATGTGACTTTAATAAATAAGACATGTAACTTTAATAGAGAATTTGTGTTACTTTAATATACAATATGTGTAACTTTAATAGAGAATTTGTGTTACTTTAATATACAATATGTGTTACTTTAATATACAATATGTGTGACTTTAATATACAATATGTGTGACTTTAATAAATAATATGTGATACTTTAATAGACGTCATTAAAGTTTGACCCACCTTTTCAGATCTAAAAAACAAAGAAAAACAGAAAAATAAACAAAACAAATATTTAAGCAAAACTGAAAAAGAAAAAGAAAAGGAAAAAGAAAAAAAAGAGAAATGAGAACACCACAAAAACCATGAGAACACCACAAAAACCATACCATTTTTCAGATTTGAAAAAAGAAAAAAAGAAAAGAAAAGGAAGATGGTGGTACAAATCTGAAAAAAGAAAAAAAAAAAGAAGAAGAAGAGAGGAGGAGGAGGCAGGGGAGGACTACGGAGTGCCGGCAGGGGGCGGCAGGCGGCAGGGGGCGGCAGCCAGTAGGGCGGTGGCAGGGGGACGACATGAGGGCGGCGCGGCAGGCGTGGAGGAAGGAGGGGGAAGGAGTATGAAGGAGGTTGATTTTTTTTTTAGATCTAGTTTTGGTGATGGTTTTTATGGGGTTTTTCTTTTAAATCTAGTTTTGGTGGTGGTTTGATGTGAGAGGAAGGAGTATGAGGAGGGTGGTGGTGGTAGTGTGGGAGGTGGGGGTGGCGGCATAGGGAGGCCGAGAAGAGGTTGGCCGGGTGGTGGTGGTAGCGTGTGAGGTGGGGGTGGCGGCATAGGGAGGGCGAGGGATGGCTGGTCGGCGGCCTTTGGTGGTGGTGAGTGACGGTGGTCGGCGGTGGTGGTCGGGTTTGGTGAGTGGGGTGGAGAGAGGTGGTGGGTGGGTGGAAGGTGGTGAGTGAGGAAGTGAAAAGAAGATTATTTGGGTTTTATTTTTTTGGGTTTTTGAATTATTTGGGTTTTAGAGAGAGAGGAAGGATTGATATAATGAGGGATGAGAGATAAGTTGATTGGTGGAAAATCTTATATATTGAATTAAGTTGGGATTAAGGGTTAATTAGTTAAGATGAGAGAGAGTGGAAAATTAGTCCATTAATCCATTTTTGAGAGCTTCAATCTCAGCCATCCATCTCCAAGATCCAATGGCTTATAAAAGGACTTATGGACTCACCTTTCCTAAGAGGACTTACATGATCCTTTCTCTCTCTATATATATATATATATATATATATATATATATAGGTTCTTGTGAATCCATCCTTTTTTTTTTTAGTCCATGAGTCCTCATCCTAGCCATTGGATGAGAGAGATGAATAGTTGAGATTGTAGAGACAAAAACACACTTAACTCTAATTAATTACCTATACAGTATACACTAATTAATTAATTTTCTCTCTCTAGCCTTTAGTTAATCACTTTTGAGCACTTTTGAGTTTCTGAGATTTATGAGTGTAACTTCAGCCCTTATTTGTGTAACTTCTAACTAAAATGTGATTTCGACTATATAAATTTGAATTTATGAAACTTCAAGGCAAGTTTATGTGATTTTAGACTTTTTATGAGTGTAACTTCAGTCATTACGAGTGTAACTTCAACCATTATTTATGTAACTTCAAACTAAAATGTGATTTCGGCTACATAAATTTAAATTTATGAAGCTTTAGGACAAGTTAATGTGATTTTAGCATTTTTATGAGTGTAACTTCAGTCATTACGAGTGTCACTTCAACCATTATTTTTGTAACTTCAAACTAAAATTTAATTTCGACTACATAAATTTGAATTTATGAAACTTCAAGACAAATTTATGTGATTTTAGCCTTTTTATGAGTGTAACTTCAGTCATTACGAGTGTAACTTCAGCCCTTATTTGTCTCACTTTTAACCAAAATGTGATTTCAGCCGTATAAATTTGAATTTATGTAACTTTAAGAAAAATTTATTTAATTTTACCCTTTTTATAAGTGTAACTTCAGTCATTACGAGTGTAACTTCAAAACTTATTTAAGTAACTTTAACCGAAAATATGATTTAATTTTAGCATTTTATGAGGGTAACATTATCATTTATTAGTGAAACTCAATTATTACCTGTGTAACTTTAGTCATTTATAGTGTAAATTTAAGTTTTAGTCTTTCCTAGTGTAACTTCAGTCCAAACTAGTGTAACTTCAGTCCAAACCTATGTAACTTCAGTCCGAACCTAAGTAACTTCAGTAATAAAATGTGTAACTTTAGATCTGGAAATAAAAACACCATAAAAAAAATAAAAAACGAGATCTAAAATAGATAAATAAAAACTTAACAAATTTGAAAAAAAAACAAAAAAACATAAAAAAGAAATGTGTAACTTCAGTCATAAAATGTGTGACTTCATCCATTCTATGTGTAACTTCAGTCATTCGATGTGTAACTTCAGTTACTAAAAGTGTAACTTCAGTCATTATATGTGAAATTTCAGTGAAACAACATCACTAACCACAAAAAATTGTGGTTTTTTATAACTGAAAAAGTAACAAACACAAAAAATTTGAAATATAAAAAGGAGATCTAAAAAATAAAAACATAGATTCAAAATAAAAACAAAAGAGAAAAAATAACATGACACAAAAATAAAACGAGATCTAATTTTTAAAAATGTGGTAACTTTAGTTATTTATTGTGTAACTTTAACCATTTATAAGGTAACTTTAAGGTGGTGAGCTTTTTCAGATCTATGTGTGACATTTTTTTTAGGTCATTTTGTGTTACTTTAATAAATAATATGTGTTACTTTAATAGACATTATATGTGACTTTAATAAGTAAGTTGTGTTATTTAAATAATATCATTGAAATTTAACACTAATTTTTTAAATCTGAAAAAAAAACCACAAAAAACAAACAGATTTGGGAATTTTTTTTTTTTAAAAAAAATCAAACAACAACCACCCACGACCGCCCCTACTCCAGCCCCACACTGGCTCTCATCACCACCTACCCACGACCGCCCCTACCCCAGCGAAACAAACAACAACAACCAAACAACCCGACAACAACCACAACAGGTTGGGGGTGGTGGTTGTTTGTTTCAGATCTGGGGTCGGGGAAGGGAGGAGACGTCGGCATAAGGTGGAGGGAGGCGGCGAACGGAAGAGAGGAGGAAGGGTGAAAAAAAAGACAAAAAAGAAAGAGGAGAGGCGAGGCGGTGGAAGGCGGTGCAGATGGACGGAAACGGACGGAGTAGTTGAGGAGGAGGACGGAGGAGAGGAGATTTTTTTTCGTATTTCTAATTTTTTTTCATGGTGGCCGGGGGCGGCTGGAGGTGGCCAGAGGTGGTCGGAGGTGACTGGTTGCCGGAGGAGTGAAAGAGAGAAAGTGAGGGAAATAGTTTTAGAGAGAAGGAGGAAAATCTAAAGAGAAGGAATAGTGTTTTGAATGAATGAATTGTGTGGGAAGTGAGGGAGAGGAAGGGGGTATTAATAGTTTAATTAGTGGTTAATTAGTTTAGATGAGAGAGAGTGGAAAATTAGCCCATTAATCCTTTTTTGGGAGCATCAATCTCAGCCATCCATCCTCAAGATCCAAGGGCCTATAAGAGGACTTATGGACTCAACTTTTCTAAGAGGACTTACATGATCCTTTCTATATATATATATATATATGTATATATATATATATATACATACATATACATAGAGAGAGAGAATTGGGATCTTGTACGAACTTATAGTACGGTGCGAACTTACGAACTGACTTATAGACTATGAAGCAAACACACGCGCTTTATCTTTTGAAATCAAAATCACTAATTTCCTCCACACATTTGCTTCCTATAATCCTTACACTCAAATATCCTCCCCATGACCCCATCCTTTTTATCTTTCATTTATACCCAAAACCTTTGATTGTCGGCGTCGGACTTTTCACCGGAAAACCTCCCGTCTTTACGATCTATATTAAAACCCTCTCAACTCACTCACTCACCCATTACTACTTCCCCCTCCACATCGGTAATGTCGTCGGAGATTGATCGCGACTCCGTCATCAGTATCAATTAGTTTACACATGGTCATGCCTCCATTTTTCGTAATCAGAGAGCAAGTACGAAGTTCTTAGTTACTTGTTCTTTGTTCAACTTTATAACTTTAAGTTGTAGATCTACAAAAAAACGAAGAGGTATTTAAAAAATCTAAGTACGTCGGAGCTCATGTCGGAAAATTAGGAACCGGGAAATGTTATCGTCAACCAAATATGATGTAGTTGGTGTTAGAGGCGGTGGAGGTCAGGCGGCTATGGTGATAGTGGTTGGAGCAGTGCACGGAAGTGGAATAGTTTGGCAGGCGGAGGTGTGCTATTTGTCAGGGTGGTGGCAGTGGCGGTGGCGATGGTGGTGCTGATATGGTGTTAGGCAGCGATTGTGGTGACTAGTGAAGGTGTAGTGGTGGTATGTGGGGGTAGATACATAAAACAACACCCTAGATACACATTGTATTACTCTAGATACACATATCTATCTGTGTATCTACTTCTAGAGGTACATATTTATGTATCTAGAGGTATAAACATGTTGTCACTCTTCCTGGTCACACATTGGCCAATAATCTAACACAAATTCTCATTTGTAACGGACAAAATCCGTCACAATCTTGTGACGTGAGACAAAGGGGCAAGTGGGAAGGCAAGTGGAAGATTATTGTGAGAGGTCACAAGCTTGTGACCGTCACAAGCAAGACATGCTGATAATCTAATGCTTTGATTCCAAAAGATAAAGACATGATTATTTCCTTAAACCGAACTCCGGCTATTTTATGTTTCATGTGACCTTCAACCCTAAAACTTTTCACCTCTCTATTGGTCTCTCTTGGTAAATTAAATCATACCAAATTATTCACACTAAATCCAGATGGCTTATTAGTTTCTTAAAGATGTTGGTATCTCTTGGTAAATTCTTAAAGATGTTGGTATCTATTAGTTTCTTAAAGATGGCTTATTAAATCCAGATGGCTTATTAGTTTATTAATTTTTTTTCTTTTTCCTTGCTAGATACACTCGTCTAGATACATATATTTAGTTTGCTAGATACACTTTTTTAAATTACTGGATACATACCGTTAGATTTATAGATACACTTTTTTAAGTTACTAGATACATGTCGTTAACCTGATAGATACACTTCTATGAGTTACTAGATACACTTCTTTAAGTTACTAGATACATGTCGTTATTTTGCTAGATACACTCTTATAAGTTACAAGATATATTCATTTAAATTACTAGATACATGTCGTTAGCTTGTTAGATACACTCTTATAAGTTACTAGATACATTCATTTAAATTACTAGATACATACCGTTAGCTTGCTAGATACACTCCTATAAGTTACAAGATAAATTCATTTAGCTGCTAGATACATATCGTTAGCTTACTAGATACACTCCTATAAGTTACAAGATACATTCATTTAGTTGCTAGATACATATCGTTAGCTTACTAGATACACTCCTATAAGTTACAAGATACATTCATTTAAATTACTAGATATATATCGTTATCTTGCAAGATACACTTGTATAAGTTATTAGATACATTCATTTAATTTACTAGATACATATCGTTAGTTTGCTAGATACACTCATTTAAGTTATTAGACATATACACTTAGCTTCATATATACACTCCTTTAAATTGTTAGATACTTATCTTTATGTTCCTAGTGACACTCCTATAATTACTAAATACATACATTTAATTTGCTACATACATTCCTTTAAATGGTGAAAGTCGTGAATTCGTGAATATTAAAGTGATGGCTGATGAGTAGTGAACTAATAGTCTATCTTCATGATTATATGCCACGCAATTTGTGTGTATCGTCGCATAGATAGACATACATATATTTCATATTAAATTATTGATTTAAATCAACCAATTCTAAGACGATTTTTAAGTTAAGCTTTTTCACAAACCTTTTTTTTTATATTTTAGCATTATTTAAATCACTTATGAGTAGAGTTTTTTTCGTAATATAATAGCTTTCATCCTTTAACATCTCGATTTTTCGTGCTCGCTGATACAAGTGTATCCACATAATTCTTGTATCTACATCATTCATACATCATTAAAATTAACATCACTTGGTTGTACTTGGGACGCGGCGGCCCGTCTTATTACCTTTAGACGGATCAAACCCCTCACAAAAGAGCAAGTTGGGCAAGTGGAGAGAGTATCCAGTATCCCCCTACTTGCCCACTTACTCTTTTTGTGAGAGGGCTTGACCCGTCTAAAGTAATAAGACGGGTCGCCCCGTCTAAAATTATAATTTGTCAATTAACATATAAGATTAACGCTACTTTAACACATCAACATTGATTTCTTAAATTCCTTATAAGAAAAAACAATGCTCCACACCAAAATCAAATATCAATTCTACAATATCACCATAGTTTTTTGAAATCAACCAGAGTTAGCATACAATAAGTATTAATGTATTATTACAATTTACAAGTTGCAGCAGGAGCTCACCCAAAGGGCCTTAATGATCAAGTCACAAACATGAAATGCCTAACCCCAAGGACCCCTAAGATGGAAGCTCGAGTTACAAGGTCCAAACAACAAGCTATGACAAGCCAAGATCAAGCCAGGCCAAGCCACACCAGTGAGGAAGACAGTCCAGGGCTCAGCAACCCATGCCAAGCCCCAACACAACCCAGATTACCCACACAAGACAGAAACAAAGCCATTCAGGACCAGGCAGACCAATCAACAAACCCTGCACCTAGGAGGTACACCAGGTCATCCCAACCACCCCCACCATGGCCTACCATCAAGCCAACCCACTAAACTACAAGTTTGTCCAGGACAACCCCTTTTGAAGTCTAGCAAAAACTCATGAAACAGACACCCCAAGCTAGAGTCCAGTGAACATTAAGGCAGAGAAGGTACAAGGTCAAATTGTGGCTTCCTTTTGTTTAAGTCAACTTGTCCTCGTCCAAGGCAGGTTTTATCTAAGTCCTAATAAGAGTAGAGAGTCCCAAGGAGGAGCAAAACATCCAGGCAAAGTAGCAAGACAACAAGAACAACAGATTTCCATTTCAGGAAAACTCCAAAACTGCTTTATTTGCTTTTTGTTCAGTCTGTTTTTGTGTCTTGTGTCTGTACTTTATAGTTGTTGAGCTCGTTCTATTGTGAGGCTCTTAATTAGTGTTAGTAGTAGTAGTTTGAACCCTAAGTTGGCCCTTGGATGATCTGTACATCCAATGGCTCACAAGATATCAGCCTCCCTATATAAGGAGGTCTTTGTATGTTTGTTTGAGTTAGACTTTATGAATGAATTTAACTTTGAGAAATCCCTCAAATATTTCAAACTTGTGCTAAGAGCTGTAGTTTGAGTCAAGCCTGATACATCTACAAGGTGTCTGATCAGTGTCTTTCTTTGTGAGTCAAGTTAAATCTGTGCTTTGCTGTGATTAGCTTGCTTGCTGTTGAGGCTAAGTTTGGAGTGTTTGTGCTTTGCTGTAACACTTGAAACATGTCTCTGAACTAGTCTTTGAGTCCCTTCTCTTGTGCTATGCTGTAGGGGAGCTTCTCTAAGTCATATCCTTTGATTTTTAGTTGATATAAGTCACCCTCTCTAAAACAGCCTCCATTTCTATTTGAGTTGTTTTCAGTTTAAGTAAACTTAGCTAAACTTCCCTTAAACTCACGAGTCATAGTAGTTTACACTCCAAATTGGTTATCAGTGCTTTGTTTGAGAGTCTTAGTGAGTTCATTTTCCCTAACTACATTTAAAAACACAAAAATAGCCCAATGAGTGAAGAGAGACTGGCAGGAGTAGAAGCAAGGATGGAGGACCTGGCTGGGATTGTAACCACCCTAACCAGAACCCTGGACCAGGTAATAGGCAACCATTTGCTTGCTGGAGGAAGAGGCAGAGGACGTGGAAGAGGCCAATGAGGAGGCAGAGGAAGGCCACCTGATGATGAAGAGTATCCAGACTCAGATGACTTAACAAGGAGCAGGGCTTCCATTCACAGGCACATAGACAAGCATCTTAAGGTAGACATCCCTGAGTTTTCTGGTAGTCTTAATCCTGATGATTTGTTAGAATGGTTAAGAGAAGTAGAAAGGATCTTTGAGTACAAAGGATATAATTATTCTAAGTCTTTTAAAGTAGCCATCCTTAAACTGAAAGGGTATGCTTCCCTTTGGTATGAAACCATGAAAGGGTTAAGGGCTAGGGAAGGTAAAGAACCCATCAAGTCTTGGACTAAACTAAAAAAGAAACTGTTAGACAAGTTTGTTGCTAAGGATTACACCCAGGATCTGTTTATCAAGTTGTCTAAATTGAAACAAGGAGACAAACCTGTTGAATATTATCTGAGAGAGTTTGAACAACTCACCCTGCAGTGTGATATAAATGAGAAACCTGAGCAAAGGATTGCTAGGTACTTAGAGGGTCTAGATAAGAGCATTGCTAACAAGGTTAGGATGCAACCTCTGTGGTCATTTGATGATGTTGTCAACTTATCTCTGAGAATTGAAAAGATTGGGAAGACTAAGCCTATTACACCAAGACCTGTTAGGCCTTTTCAAACCAGACCTTACAGTGGGTTGAGAACCATGGATACCCCCAGGATAGCACCCCCCACCTACCTTAGACAAGGGAAAGGGCATCATGGGTCAAAAGCCAAGCACTTCATTGACTGAGAACAGAATTAGGTGCTTCCAATGTCAAGGCTATGGACATTTCAGGAAGGATTGCCCTTCTAAGAAGACCTTAACTATTATGGAGGTTGAGGCTTGGGAGAAAGAAGGTCTAGTTGAGTATGAAAGGGATGAGCCTGAGGTTGAAGAAGTGATGAGTGAGGAAGAAGAGTCTAGTCAGGAGGCAATAGTGGCACTCCCTGACACAGGCCACAGCTTGGTCCTATGGAGAGTAATGCATTCACAACAGATACCTTTGGAGGAGGATCAAAGGTCCCTCATTTTCAGGAGCAGATGTACCATACAAGGGAGGGTTTGTAACCTTATTATAAATGGAGGTAGTTGTACCAATGTGGCCTCTGTTACTATGGTTGATAAGCTGAAGTTGAGCACTCAAGATCACCCTCACCCCTATAAGTTAAGATGGCTGAGTAAGGGAGCAGAGGTTAAGGTGGATAGGCAATGTATGGTCCCTTTGTCCATTGGAAGTGTGTACAAGGATGGAGTATTGTGTGATGTGGTTCCAATGGATGCCTGTCACTTGTTATTAGGAAGGCCATGGGAGTTTGATAAAAGCTCCATACACCAAGGAAGAAGCAACACCTATTCCTTCAAGCATGGGAGCAGGAAGGTGACACTAGCCCCCTTGCCACCACATCAGAAGAGCTATGGGAGTCCAAGCATGGCTGAAGATTTTAGTGGAGTCTTGTTTCTATCTGAGTCAGCAATGGTCAAAGAGTGTAGTGAAGAACAACCCATATTAATGCTGCTATCAAAAGAAGTTCAGATAGAGGAGTCTAGAGTTATCACTGCATAAGTTAAGCCCCTCATTGATCAGTTCAAAGAAGTGTTCCCAGAGGAACTTCCTGATGGCTTACCCCCTTTGAGAGGAATTGAACACCAGATAGACCTTGTGCCAGGCTCTGTACTACCTAATAGACCTGTGACACCCTCAAATTTGCGGAAAGAAAAAAACAAGTAATTGAAATAAATAAAAGATGAGAATACGTTTCTAATAGGTTCACTTTAGTGAAAATCGGTAAATTTTAAAACCGGAACCTATCATTAAATATATTCATCATAACGAAGGTGTCATAAATAAAAAGGTTCATAACAAAAGGAAAATAATATTATACATAAGAATTATACAAGACGGGAGACATATCTCCCGTATAAATACGGAAATAAAAGAGTGTATAATAATATACAATCTAAGAACCGAATATAGGTCCAAGGTAAATACTTCGCTCTCTAGCTCGTCAATGTACCCCAAATATGCATTCACCACCTGTTCGACCGCATTAAATATAAACACGGAAGCCACAGTCCGTGGGGAGTAACTCCGAGTTCTCCCAGCCACGAAATGTCGAGTTTAATTAAACATGAATAACATAAAAGCAATGTATATTGAAAATACAAAACCTTAACATATATGATATGCTTTTCATGTTATGAAACAATTAACTAACATATAACCTAGCATATGAAAGCTATCATGTGAATCCGATAATAAACTATAACACGAGGTAGGGAAGCTGTATGCTAGCTCAGAGGTTACCATTAACATGGCCATGATACACTCAAACCCTAATCAACACGTAATCATGTGAATCAGTTAACAACCGGTAATCCAAACTCTATCACCCTTAGCCGGCTTGCATCTCACCTTCTAAGATTCATAGAATCATACAAACATGAAAGACCAATACGTCTATAAACAGGCATCAGTTCTTAGGACAGTCAATAGTCGACTTCTGTAACTCGAGGCTATACCACAAGGTAGGAAAACATCCTAGTCCTAGACTGATCAGACCTAGCGACAACAGCTAACCCATTCCCTGTCTCATTACCAACAGTACATGAGAATCTCTACTAGGCGACCCCCTAAGAAGAGTTGGCTAGTACTTAAGCTGGCTTCATTCCCAAAGTGGAAGCAATTAGGCAGCCATGCCCCGGCTTGGTATCAAAATCCCAGGCCAGTGACACAAAAGCTATCAAGCAGTGAACTATATACTCGTTAAAGATAGTAAGGTCTATCAATGTCATGGTCTAAGGTACTCATTTAGAATTAGAATGGTCAACACGCCATAAAATCATAATTCTCTATGAGTACTTAGTCAACCCGACATATATCATACAATTAAACAGTCACGGGAAAAACTTCCTATCATGTGACTAATTGCATATAAATCACATTTCAAATATCATATCGCCTCATATCTACTAAGGCTCATTCATTCATTCATTAAATAAAACCTTACCTGAAGACAAATCCCCGACCCGAGTCCCGCGACGGGTCATCAGTCAAAACGGGGCTGACTAGATCATAGTTGACCCAAACCCGTTTGGTCAACCGGATAGAAAACGAGCTTAGCCATTTTAGCTTGAACATAAACAAAAGAAACATCATATTCATTTCTTGCTATTTTATTCTAATTTCTAACATGTAAATTATTAATTCTTACGAAACCCGCTTGACTTAAAGGATATCAAATTAAACTACAATCTCATGCTATAATTTCTAACATGTGAGAAATAATAATATTATGAAAACCGTTTAATTAAATAATTTACTTGTTAAAATTTCCCACTTGCTAAATATTACAAAACATGATATAATAATAACAATAAACTCAAAAACCGTCACAAGCCCAAAGGAGGGCTCACGGATCAGCCGGGCCTGGACTGGGCCGAGACTGAACCGGGCCTGGACTGGGCCCACGGGCCTGGTTTGGGCCGGTTTTGGTCAACATTTCTAAAATCGTTTTCTTAATATTTCCCGCATGCTTAACATATTTAAAACCCGTCAAAACAACAACAAAACAATCAAGTATCGACACAAGCCCAAAGGGCAATTAATAGGCCAACCAAGACCGGGCCTGCCGGGCCTGGACCGGGCCTGTTTCTCGGCCACCACTCACGGCCACCACCAACAAAATCCCCAAATTTATTTCAAACATGTTTTAATTAACAACCATCCATTTTAACAACCAATTCAACCATCATTCATACTAAAATTATGATTATGAACAAATCACCCAACATGTCAAGAACACTAAATATGTTAAAAACTCATAAAACTTAATAATAATAACAACCTAGCATGTTACTACTTAAAACCGTAAATAACAAAAAGACATGTAACATTAATTCGTCGAGTAACTCGGTAATCGTTACCTTAGCTAGCACAAAACCAAATAGCACCAAAATAAGACCTAAAAACCCGTCTACTAATCTTCTTCTAAAATATACGAGTCACCAAACTCGTCTTCATAATCTTCTCCTATAAGAAATGACAAAAATAACATTATTAGTATTAAAACTTGATTTCAACAATTAAAGTGTTGAAAACTATTTTGTCGGAATTGAAAATGAAACGTACACGGAGATGAAGAGCGGAGAGGAGACTCTAGAAGTATAATTTAGAACGGAATTGGCCAAGTAACGAAGGTTTTGTGACGATTTTGCTCAAGAACGATCAAGAACACCAAGAACAATTGTGATTATATTAAAGAAGGTATTAAGTAGATATTAAGTTGATTTAATGTAAAATGAAAAGATAATTAGTGAGTAAGAGGGGAGGGTTGGACCGTGTAATATAGGGGATTAATGGGAGTCGGGTTTTGAACTTGTTGTTACGGGATTGACTCGGGTTTTATAAATATATTATGGTAAATATCTAGATATTAATAGATATTATGTTTGTTTAATCAAATATCTAGATATTATTAGATATTATGTTAGTTTAATCAAAATATCTAATCCTAAGGGATAAGAGGAAAGAGGCGTGTGGAGGAGGAAGAAATCGGGTCTGTTTTTAAGCGATTTGTTGCGGAATTTAAGTTGACAGATCGATAAAGTTACAAATATCTTAGATATTTGTATTAGTTTAATCATAAGTAATCAAAAGCCCTAAAATGAGGAAAAAGGTGCCTTGGGGCGTGTGGCACATGTAGGAGTCGGGTTTTGGGTTTGTTTCGGGACTTAAGTTGACTCGGGAATAGTTAAATGAAGTTCGGGTTTAAACCGTAAAACCTACTCTTTAATTCCAAATAAATTCAAAATAATTATATTAAATTATCATAAATTCAAATAAATCGTAATAAACTAAAATAATTTAAATTTATTACTTTTCAAATATAATTTCGGTCTTTCAAATTACGGGGTGTTACAACATGTGTGAACCTACTTCCCTAGATGCTTTTCATTATTATTAATTCATCATTTGCTTTATTGCTTTCATCTTCAATTGCTTTTATTTTGTTTTCATTTATGCTTTTTGTTAGTTTAGATATCATAATCCCAAAACCCAGATATTCGTTAGATAAGACCAAATTGCGAGACATTTCACATTCTATAGGAAACACCATCTCCCTGAGGATCGACCCCTACTTCCCTAATTACATTAATTTGTTATTAGCCTAGTATGGGTAATTTATCTTTGTATCGGGCTCGCGACAAGCACGATCACCATAATTAATCACAATTCTCAGATATGTTGCAAATATATGTATTTTAATTTCCCAATGTACTATCAAAGAACATATCATAAATTTGGCTATAGATGCATGATATTGGGATATTTGTCTCATATACATGTTGGCTTTATAATCAAACTTATGAGATAATGTTATAAAATCATGTACATGTAAACAATTCATATATCAAATGTACAAAATGCTCACGCAATAATCAAATCACTAAATATATATTCGATTCATTCGTTTACTTGATGTGTGATTTCATAGAGCTATACCATATTCAACTATTGTATTTTCACTCTCAATATCCAAATTCTAATACACATAAATCGAATATGTATCTTTATACCATCTCCAATACCACATAGTGAAACAACCACATAAATATCTTTTTTCAAGCCAAAGTATTATTATCACCATCATATTTGACATTATAATTTGTAACATTTCATTCAATATAATCAAATCAATTTTTATTTCTAAGATGGTCTTTACATGTATACAACAAGTGTATATATAACAAATTTTCACATGATGCATATAATCCAAGACATACATTGAATATCATCGCTAAATCATGAAAGTGAATTTCTCAAAATCATGTTATTTAACATCATAGGAAAAATTATTTTATACTTAACAAATGTTCAATTGGTAATTTACTTCTTAGGTTTCACTTTTTTTATTAAAGAAAGGTAGTAGTCTCAGTCTCTCAGATATTTAATTCTTTATTTAAGTTTATTTCAAAACAGATATCGAAATGCTTGTACATAACATTTAAAAATCTTGTTTTAACATCATCATTAAAGTCTCACTTAAGTACTCAATATTATAATATGTTCATCATAAAACTTGAGTTAAAACATTTGTTATTATATACAAAGATATGAACTTACGATAATTTATTTATATATACGACTATATGTTATAAGAATTGGGATCTGGTGAGAACCACTAAGATGATGAGAACCGTGAGAACTCCGCCTTATGAAATCTATTTTTTCAAACTAACAAAATATTTGGATTCGGCATAGAATATTATGGCTAGATAACATATTTCTTGGCCGAAAATTAATAAGCTACTGACGGAAATGGAGTCGAAATAGATTTTACTCTTTTTAATGCATCTAGTACTCAGTTTCATGTATCTAACAATTTCATGCACCTAGTACTCGTTTTCATGCATCTAGAGCTAGTTATTTTCATGAACCTAGTAATTATTTTCATGCATGTAACAATTTTCATGCACCTAGTGCTCGTTTTCATGCATTTAGAGTAGTTATAGTTTGTCTAATTGAATTTATGTACATTAAGTACATATTTTTTTTAATATAATCAATAAATTTTGTTTACTTACTGCAAATATTTTGATTGAATAAACTAAACTAATTGTAAATGATCCATCAAAACTTTCGAAACAAGATTTGGTGGAGATTTAGTGAGAGTTCTCATGGTTCTCATTATGTTAGTGGTTCTCACCGGATCCTGACCCTATGTTATAATTTCTCATAACACCATTAAAATACAGTTTCTATTTATCACCCATGTAAAATATTTGTGCCTATTAGTTTATCGTAGGCATCTCAATGATGTTTTAAATACATACAAAAATTTAAAAATTTCGTATGGATTATACATGGACGTAATACCTTATGAAAGATTGAAATGTTCCAAACAAATTTCTAAGGAGAATTACATGTTGTAATTAAAACTATTGTAAAATACAAACTCGAATAGTTTTTATATCACTATTATAATAGGAATAAGGAAAATGAGATGGCGTCACCCGGTGACGCTCAATTTGAGTGCAACCGGGGGTATTATAGTAAATTCCATGCTTAGTTTCCTTTGCCTCCACCAAAATTTAAAATTCAAACTAAATAATGCTAAAGGGTAATATAGTAATTTAACATTATTAATTAGTTGTAATAATAATAATAATTATTATTATAAATAAATAAAAAACTCATAGAAGTAGGCATGTTTTGTGGAACTATAATTATGAACCAAGAGTAGTACATGCAATAAATACTTTCACGTACCATTTATATACCAATTGAGGCTTTGGCAGGATGTTATCTTGTGCAAAGGGGGAATTGATTGTGAGAAAGGTACCGTGTTCAAGACCTCATTACAACATTTTTCGTTTTTTTTAACAATTTTTTTAGTTAGAATTTGAATATTAGAATTGTTGTTTTGACGATTAAAGTGGTTGAATCTAACATATCTATTGGACCGTCTTATTATATAACAAATTAAGACACTAAAAATGATAAAGTATACTCTTATCTTGTTTTCTTGTTCTCCATTTTATTAGGTGATTTGTGTATGTTTTTTAATCTTCGTGAGCAGTATTCAAATTAAAGGCAAAAAAATTACCGAGACGGAGGGATCGATTATATAATTTGATAAAAAAATTCCGCGACAGTTTAATATTTTTTAGTTTATATTGATCACAAAATTATAATATGTTGAAATATATTTATAAAGTATTATGCTGTAAATATAAAGTTATATCTAAAATACACAAGCTAGTGTTAATGAATTCAACTAAACTTAGCCGAGCAAAACTGTACAGATTTAAATTGACTTTAGCTAAGATAAACATAAACATTTTGAAGGATGGTGAACTAACTTAAGCTTAATTAACTTGAATTGAACCGACCTAATTGAGCTTAATTAAATTAAACTAAGTTGCACATAACTAGAGTACGTAAAGCCAACTTCAAAACCAGTCTAGTAATCTTTTTGATGTTTTTTTTTTTAAAACTTTTGGTGAAATACATTAGTGTATATCACTTTTATGTTTACATGTAAATAATATAAATTTTTTGTCCACACAATTACGTTTTTGTGTATTCAGTGCTGAAAAGTGAAAATCAGTTTATAGATTATACATCAGAGGTAGTACATGTAATGATGTAATGATCTAATTGTGTACTTTATGAGTTTCATAATAAAATTTTCGAGTTTTATAAAAGAATATTAGTTTTTACTATAAAGTTTTTGAGTTTATTAACTTAAACGTTAAGCTAAAAGAATACAACATTGCTTAAAAACTATACTTGTAAATTTAATTAATTTTGCATCTTTCCATTAAAAAACTATTATATAACTTATAAATTATATACATAGTCAGGAAAAAAATACATGTAGTAAACTCAAAAACTAAAAGGGTATGAGATAATGCATCTGATATGTAATCATTTTTTCCTTTGAAAACCAATGTTTGTATTGGACCGCCTTATCGTTATTTGTTCTGCATCGCGATGTGAACTATTGCCTGATTATTCGACAATTGCCTGATTATTTGATACGTATTTTGACAATTTGTAATTAAATCAAATGGGTTTTCACCATAGCAATACCCTCGCAAAGAGGCGAACCCAAGATTTAAAATATAAGGTAGCGAAATTTTTCAATTTTTTACGTATTAAAACGAGTATAAATATAATAAAAAAATATATGGACTATTTAAACTATGGCTCGTTTGTGCTTATCCACAACGACCACATAATTTAATTCGGGAATAAAATAAACCATTCTCGGGATTATTGTTGTGTGTCTTTAATTATCGTGCTCATATCTTCGGAGGTTGACACTTCTAATATCTAATTTATGTGCCCAATTTGTGAAACTATTAAAAACGTAACTAACAAAAGTGTTGCAATATTTTGTAATTTATACTCCGTAAAGAAAACTTGTACGGAGTAACATGGAACAGTTTGTAAGGAAAGTATATCGGTACAATACTCTATTCATTCAAGCGAGTTCTATATATATGTATTAGGTATTACTCGTAGGTGGTAAACACCATTATCAGGTGGTAAATGCTCCTAGGCTAATTAATACAGAGTAATTTAGAGCATGTTTGGCCTAATTTGTTTTAAAAAAAATTCTATTTCTTGAGCTTAATTTTTTAAAAGGAGTTTTCAAAAACTAGAAGCACCAAATTGATGCTTCTATTTTTATGGCCAAAAAGAGACTTTTTAGTTTTTGAGAATTTTTTTTTAACTTTTAAATTATTGTGGTGTTTGGTCAAAAAGTGTTTTTGAGTCCAAAAACAATTTAAAAAGTTAAGCCAAACACACACTTAATAGCCCATTGCCCATCATTTGAGTTACAGAAATTCAAAAAAAATGCTTTGAAGGAGAATTGAACACGGACAAGTCGGGAGTTAGGCACAAATGGTACCACTTGCACACCAACATCTTTCTGATTTGAAAGTGCTGGTCGTTTTATTTAAACTTTCCTAAATCCGTGTTAATTGGGTAGCGAACAATCGTCTTCTTCCTCGGTTTATCTAAGTTCGCCTTTGCAGTCCCAAACTCTTCCTCGTATACTTCTCAAAATTTGGCCATTACACTGATAACGAATTAAAAAATACTCCATGAATATAACTTGCTAGTTTCATATATATTACTATGAAAGTGTCGTTCAACAAATTATCGGTTACGCATATAAACTGGATCGGTCAAGCAAATAACACGAGTTCTTCGTATAAATTTTTTTTATTTACTTGTAAAGAGTATTTTTATCTCATGTAATACGTAAACACATAATTGAGAGGAATCGAGTAAATGGTAAATCAAACAAATAACACAGCTAATTAGAAGCAATAGTAAAAAGATACCAGCAATTTGCGAGTGAAAACAGAGAATTTCGGCAAACGTAGTGAGGGTCACAAGTATTCCACTAGCAATTGAACCAAGTACTTGGAGCAAACTAAATCCAATCAATTAATTGGTCGTGAAAAACAATTGAAGTAAAAAAAAGCAAAGAAACGTAATATTTTTTGAAACCCAGTAATTGAACAGTGATGAAGAAACTTTTATTTTGTAGATAAATTAATGTAATTTTTGTGTAAATAGTATTTTAATTTAATTTAGTTAAGAGTTTTATTTTAGTTGAAAAACTATTACATGATGTAAACTTACGTATCTATCCTTCATTATTTGGCACAAAAAAGGAATTCCATATTTTATTTTCTTATTTTTATTATTTTATTATTATGGTGGCGTCGAGATTCAGCGCCACCGGGTGGCGCCCTATCGCCATCCTTATAATAATGTGTATACAAATGACTCTAATTTCTCATAATCATAAACATTGCAGATTAACAATTGGTATCAATATTTAATTTAACTTAGGAGCATCATGTCATAGATATATGCCGCATTATACAAACAATTATCAAAGAATGTTATTTTAATTAGTTACATTGAGGTATCAACAATTAAATGTAATGTGTGTGCACAACATGACAAATATTCATAACAACTAAATAATATCATTATCAAAATGATTACAAAATTTGTCAAAATTTCATTTGAATTCATGAATGTCACTATAAAACATCATGTGACATTATTATTTACCAACATTTATTAATTAAAGTGATAATTATGTTTGTCGTGATGAATACGATAATATAGTACACAAAATTACGCAAGATTTTTCAACAATGATGCTCTTAAAATTAACAATTATGAAATATGTGATAACGATCATGTATTTATCAAATCATAATTACGATGAAACTATTGTGTTACAGTTTAATGTGAACATTATCCTATTGTTGTATAAAATTACTAAAAAGCGGAAAACAATGCGCCATGATGATAAAATTCAATATTAAAAATAGTTAGATTTACTTACGAATAAATATGGCAAATGTAATAAAATTTAGAACCGGAGATTAGAAAACCAATCATTGATCCTTTAGAAATCGATCCAACCAATGGTGCATCAATTAACCCGTGACTTCGCTTAGAACTTCGTGCTGATAACGTGTTATAATATGTAGTGTTATAATATATATAGAGAAGATGATGATAGAAATGATATCTCTTTCTCATTAGTAGAATGAGATATATATATACAAGAGATAAAATGAGGGTTATGAGGTAGGACACTAGAAAGACGCATCTAGAAGTATCCTACATTGAAAGGCTTTTAAAAGTGCTTATAATATGTTGTAGTTTTTGTAGTAAATAAAAAACTAAAATACAATTCCAAACTAGTAATTACAAAGGCACTAAAAACTGAAATGAAAACGAAACTATAAGACGGTGTTTATAACCCAATCGAATCACGCAAGAATGCGCTTTTCTTAGAGTATTTCGACCCTACAAGCCTTTGGGTATCACGAAATCCCTTGAGGATAAGACGATTACAACTTTGTCTTAAGGCAAGAACAAAGATCAAATAACAAGAGAGTTTTTTTTTTTGTCAAAATCTGAAAAATGAAAGTGAAGAAAAGTGATATCTTTCATTCAATCCTCTCACATATATATATAAGAATTTATGTGATAAGAAACATAATATAAACATATATTATTTAATGGATAAATGCATGGGAAAACACCCAAAGATTACCGTCGTTGGGTTTCATTCGAATTCCAAACAATACAAGTGAAAAGCGCGCTAAAAACAGAACAAATACCCAGAAAGCTGAAACCCCGATCGGGGTTTGGAAACCCCGATTGGGGTTTTATATATCTTGGTATATTTAAATAATCAGAGACTTTACAGACCCCAAATCCTATCGGGGTTAGGCCACCCCGATCGGGGTTATGTCTCTCATGTTTTATTTAAGCAAAACACTAAGTATAATACTTAGTAAACCGAGTATAAAACTCAACACAAATAACGAGTCGATATAAATATATATAATAAACACGTCATTTCCTTATCCATTACAACCATGAACTCGATATACGATTATATGAGCATACACTCCGTATTCCCGACTCACATTATATCCTTTACGAGCTCAAGAACCAACTTTGACTCGAAAACCCGAATATATTTAAATGACTTGTGATCAAAATCAGTAACATTCCTACCCCATTTAAGTATATCCATTGTTTCCAATAAAACAACAATAACAAACAAGTCTAAGCATAAATGAAAGTGTCCCGAGAATTGAACTTCCACATTAGTATATTACACATTCCAAAATATTCGAGGATCGAGGTGTCCCACGGATTGAACCTTTCAACCCCTATGAATACATGAAGATAAAATACACTTAAACTCAAATAACTCTAAAGTTACAAACTTGACACTATTGACCGCCGTGTGTCCATATCCTTTCATGAGAGTATAGGAAGCCAAGTCCAAGCCTCTTGAAGCGGCTACACTTCACACTCACATAGGTGTATCTTTCATCGTGCACCTGAAAAATGCACTTTGTCAAAGATATCATTAAGAAGCATAAAACTTCAACCTTTTTCCATGCAGGTCATGCACATACCTTCGGGATAATAACATGTGCTTCAATCTACCACATTGAACTTAGCCTCTAAGATTTGTTAGAGGGAAGTTGGGTATCTCATTGCAAACATCATTCGAACTTTAAACCCATCCCGATTTCCGACTTTACTACCAAGTCTCTAGCCAATCCCTTCGTCAAGTGATCGGCCAAGTTTTTATGTGTTCTCACGAAATCAACGGAAATAACCCCGTGAGTGATCAACTCACGAACCGCGCTATGTCTAACACCAAGGTGTCTAGACTTTCCGTTATAAACTTCACTATAGGCTTTAGCCAACGTCGCCCGAACTATCACAATGGATAGATATAGGAGGAATAGGTTTTGGCCAAACCGGAATTTCATAAACCAAATTCCTTAACCACTCCGCCTCTTTACCGGCCGCAACTAATGCTATAAGTTCCGACTCCATGGTCAAACTTGTTATACAAGTTTGTTTCTTGGAAGCCCATGAGATAGCTCCTCCACCAAGTAAGAATACCCAACCACTTGTGGATGAGTGATCCTCCATGTTGGTGATCCAACTAGCATCGGAATAACCCTCTAAAACCGAAGGAAATCCAATGTAGTTCAAACCATAATCCATTGTTTGTTTCAAGTATCTCAATACACGTTTTACCGCAACCCAATGCTCAAGGCTAGGATTACATGTGTATCTACTCAATTTGCCAACGGCAAATGCAATATCCGGTCTTGTGCTTGTCATGGCATACATCAAACACCCAATCACTTGAGAATACTCAAGTTGTGAAATAGCATTACCTTTATTAGGCATTAGCTTAACACAAGGATCCATTGGTGTGTTTACCGGAGAACAATTCCCGTGATCAAACCTTTTCAACACTTTCTCAATGTAGTGAGATTGTGTTAAAGAAAAACCCTTGTTCTCACGCTTGATCTTGATGCCAAGAATCACATTCGCCTCCCCCATGTCTTTCATGGCGAAGCTTGATGACAAGAATGCCTTAGTAAGGTCTACTTGACTTTGGTTAGTACCAAAGATCAACATGTCATCAACATATAGACAAATGATGACACCATTACCGTTATCATCAAATTTGCTATACACACATTTATCCGACTGATTTAGTCTATACCCATTAGATAAAACAACCTCATCAAACTTGTGATGCCATTTCTTTGGAGCTTGTTTAAGTCCATACAATGATTTAATTAACTTACAAACTTTATGCTCATTACCGGGGATAACGAATCCTTCCGGTTGTTTCATATAAACCTCCTCATTGAGCTCACCATTCAAGAACGCCGTCTTAACATCCATTTGATGGATCACTAAATTATTAATTACAACAAGTGCAATCAATAATCTAATAGTAGTAATGCGAGCTACGGGAGCATAGGTATCGAAATAATCAATCCCTTCTTTTTGTCTAAAGCCTTAGATAACCAATCTAGCTTTAACTTTTTCGATTGTACCATCAACTTTCATCTTCTTCTTGAAGATCCACTTGCAACCTAATGGCTTACAACCACGAGGTAAATCTGCAAGCACCCAAGTGTTATTCCCCATAATGGAGTCCATCTCATCATTCACCGCCTCTTTCCAAAAGGAAGAGTCATGAGACTTCATTGTCTCATTAAATGTCCTAGGGTCCTCATCAATATGAAAACAATAAGGGTAGATGTTTTCACATTCATCCCTTGAACCTTCAACCAAGTAGGTTTGAAAATCGGGACCAAAGGATTTAGCAATCCTTCCTCTCTTACTCCTACGAATTTCGGGAGTAAATTCTTGAGATGTGACTTGATCACTATTCTCAATAGTTCCACTAGAACTAGGTACAAGATCCTTAGGCTTTGGTATTGAAGAGAATCTAGTCTCATCAAATATCGCATCCCTTGACTCAATTACGGTGTGAACCACAATAGAATCGTTAGGTTCAATTACATAGAACCTATAAGCTTTTGAATGCGCATCATATCCAATGAATATGCAATCAATGCCTCTTTCCCCCAATGTTTTAATCTTGGGATCGGGAAGTCTTACAACCGCCCGACAACCCCAAACTCGAAGATAATTCAAGTTTGGTTTCCTTTTGTACCAAAGTTCAAATGGAGTAACATCATTCCTTTTATTAGGAATCCTATTTAATAAATAACAAGCCGTTAACATGGCTTCACCCCAAAATCCGTCACTCAAACCCGAGTAAGACAACATGGAATTAACCATCTCTTTAAGGACTCTATTTTTCCTTTCCGCCACACCATTTAATTGTGGTGTGTAAGGAGGAGTAACTTCATGAATGACACCACAAGATTCAAAATACAAAGGATCATAATATTCACCACCTCTATCGGTGGGCAACCTTTTAATCAAAACTGATTGTTGCAATTCCACTTCATTTTTATAGACCTTCAACTTATCAATTGCCTCATCTTTAGAGTGAAGTAAATATATGTAACAAAACCGACTAAAGTCATCAATGAAAGTCACTACATATTTTTTACTACCCAAAGATGGAGACCCATGAAAATCACATAAATCACTATGAATAAGTTCAAGCACATGTGATATTCTAGACACATTTCCAAATGATTGCCTTGTGATTTTTGTCAACATACAAGTATTGCACTTATTTATGTTCATGTTAAATGATGGAATTAGACCATCTTTAGACATATTTTCCAATCTTTTATAATGTACATGTCCTAATCTCACATGCCACAAATATGAAGTATCAACAATAGAGGAAACATTAAAAATAGAACTATCTTTAGGAACAACATTCAACAAAAACATTCCATTACAAAAGTAACCAAATCCAATAAACAAACCATGTTTTGATAATACATACTTATTAGATTCATACACTTGCTTGTAACCAAGCTTACATAAACAGCTTCCGGAAACAAGGTTTTTCCTAATTCCGGGTACATGAAGTACATTACATAATTTTACATTATTGCCGGAACTAAATTCCAACACCACTGTACCACGAACAACTATAGGAGCGGTAGACTCGTTGCCCATATATAGAACGGACCCATCATTCACCGATTCATAATCCTTGAACCAATGTCGATCCTTGCAAACATGATTGGTTGCACCCGAGTCTATTCACCATGCCACTACATCATCCTGCACATAAAATGCCTCAGAAATTAGAAGTACATAATTCACAACCAAATTAAAACCATAGTCTAAAAACTGACCTTGATTAGTGGGTGGACCTTGGTCTTTAGACCCTTGTCCTCCTTGGTAGGTACTAGCACCCTTTCGTTTCTTGTGCTTTCCGACCTTGCAATTCATTTTAAAATGCCCGGTCTTTCCACAAGTCCAACAAGCACCTTTCTGTGTTTTGTTAGACTCATAATCATTGGTGTTGTAGGGGCGTTTTTTCCCCTTGAACTTATTCTTGGAACCCTCTCCCTTTTCCATCATATTGACGAAAGAGGATCCCATAATATCTTTACCTTTTCCCTTACCGCCATCTTGCGCCCTTAGAGATTCCTCTATGCGCAAGTGACTACCAAGTTGAGTAAGACTCAACTCTTCCTTTTTGTGTTTAAGCATGTGTTTAAAATCCTTCCATGAAGGAGGTAACTTGTTTATTATGCTAGACACCGAGATAGATTCATCCATCTCCATTTTATGTTGAACGAATTGCCCCAAAATCCGGACCAATTCATTGTATTGTTCCATCACCGGTCGAGTATCGACCATGCGATAATTCATAAAATTACCGACAAGGAACTTCTTGCTAGAAGCATCCTCATTCATGTATTTAGACTCAAGTTGGTTCCACAAGTCTCTAGCGGACTTAACATTTTGATAAATATTAAATAAGGAATCGGACATACCATTAAGAATGTGACCACGACATATGTAGTCATCGTTTTCCCACTTGTTTCGCTTGCGTTGAATCTCCGCAAGTGTTTCATCTCCCATTATCTCCGGCATGGGAGTACTTAGAACATACACAACCTTCAAAGCAGTGAGAAGGAAGTGCATCTTCTTTTGCCACCTTCGAAAATCAACACCTTCGAACTTGTCAAGTTTCCCGAACTTGGAAGTCATGTCTCTTATCGATTCCATTTCAAATGCAGAAAATACTCTAAGAATATTGTAGTTTTTGTAGTAAATAAAAAACTAAAATACAATTACAAACTAGTAATTACAAAGGCACTAAAAACTGAAATGAAAACGAAACTATAAGACGGTGTTTATAACCTGTTGAGACCATTTCTAAATTAGATTGGTTGATGATGCCTTAAGACAAATTAATCTTATTGTTAATATAATGTGTGCCTCTTAAGTTTTAATCTTATAGCTATGGAAGCTCAACTAATCGTTCAAGGTTGCACAAGAAGATCAAAAGATGAAGATCGTCATTGTTAGAGTCATAGTGTTGTATAAGAGATCATTAAACTCGATTCATGCTAAGTACTTCAAAACTGACAGTGACATGTCACTGTGGTTTCTGGCTCTTAAGTATTTCGAAAATGTTTAACTCTTGAAAATAACTTTCCAAATTTTTGATCAACATTTTTCATTGCTGAAATTTCTGGTTTGATCTTTTTAATTGAAAGGAAGTTTTTGTTGTCTTGGAGAAGAAGATACTTGCTAAAAATAGGTTGCTTACTTTTACTATATTTGGTGATGTTTATGGTCCCCATAAACACTACCACTTATAGTCTTTCTTGATAAAAAAAAGCCTAACTCTTGTCTTGTCTAAGTGTGGCTGCTAAATTTAGGTTACTAGTAAACTTGGTAACTTATGAAAGAATTCATCTTTCTTGCATAAGGGGCCATGGTTTTCATGTGCCTCATTTTCCCACTTTAATTGTTGTTCAAGCTAAACACTTGTACCTTATAGTAGTGTGATATTTTTATTATAAGGTACACTCTAGCTTACATTATAAATACCACACTTATTTCATTTGAACAAGTGTGCAACAACAAAATATTTTCAAGCTTAAAAGACTTTGAGTTTTATTGAGTAAATTATTCTTTGCAAAAATCATTTAACATTTCATACTTAATTGTTTTGCAAAATATTTTTCTTAAGTCTTTTACAAAGAGCTAGCTCGTTGCAACAAAGCATGTATTGTGTTCGATAATCTCGTGTTAGTACTTAATCGTTTTCTCCACCGTTCATTTTGTGAACATTTTGAGAAACACAAGTCTTGTAACAAACGAGTAGAACAAGTCTTAAGATAGAGTTATCTTGAGCAACTAGCAACTCGAAAGAGTTGGGGAAATCTTTTGGCGGAGTAGCCTTGAGCAATAGCAACTCGAAAGAGTTGGGGAAGTCTCTTAGCGGAGTAGCTTTGAGCATAAGTCTTGGTGCGGAGTAGCATTGAGCAAATAGCAACCGGAGTAGGTTGGGGAGTTGTTTTATTATTCGGGGTCTTTGTTTGTATGAGTTTACGTCAAATATGTTTAATAAGATAACGTTGGATGTAGGTCGCGGAGTAGTGACCGAACCAATTTAAAAAACATCCTTGAGTTTTGTCTATTTCGTTTTTAATATTTCCGCTGCACTCAGATTTCACTGTTGATTCCACTGTGACATTTACTTGCTGAATCGTTGTTGAATACTTCTAATTTTCTAGTTCGAAGTGTCAACTTCTCCTTTCTTCTAAGTAGTGTCTTAGTGATCATAGAGTTTTTAAAGAAGCTTTAATTAAGCTTAAAATTTTAAATAGACACCTAATTTACCCCCTCCCCCTCTTAGGTGATCTCGCCCTTGACTCTTCATAACCCAATCGAATCACGCAAGAATGCGCTTTCCTTAGAGTATTTCGACCCTACAAGCCTTTGGGTATTACGAAATCCCTTGAGGATAAGACGATTACAACTTTGTCTTAAGGCAAGAACAAAGATCAAATAACAAGAGAGTTTTTTTTTTTTCTTTTTTTTTGTCAAAATCTTAAAAATGAAAGTGAAGTAAAGTGATATCTTGCATTCAATCCTCTCACATATATATATATATAAGAATTTATGTGATAAGAAACATAATATAAACATATATTATTTAATGGATAAATGCATGGGAAAACACCCAAAGATTACCGTCGTTGGGTTTTATTCGAAACCCAAACAACACAAGTGAAAAGCGCGCTGAAAACAGAACAAATACCCAGAAAACTGAAACCCCGATCGGGGTTTTATATATCTTGGTATATTTAAATAATCAGAGACTTTACAGACCCCAAATCCTATCGGGGTTAGGCCACCCCGATCGGGGTTATGTCTCCCATGTTTTATTTACGCAAAACACTAAGTATAACACTTAGTAAAACCGAGTATAAAACTCAACACAAATAACGAGTCGATATAAATATATAATAAACTCGTCATTTCCTTATCTATTACAACCATGAACTCGATATACGATTATATGAGCATACACTCTGTATTCCCGACTCACATTATATCCTTTACGAGCTCAAGAACCGACTTTGACTTGAAAACCCGAATATACTTAAATGACTTGTGATCAAAATCACTAACATAATACATGTGACTTATGGACATTCATAATAAGTTTTCACAACAAAGATAAGCTAATTTCCTTAATATCATCCAGAACTCCCAATATTACGTGGTGTCCCTCTTCACGGCCACGTGATTATAGAGCAGTTGTGGACAGTCCGAGTAGACACTAATGTGATAAAACTCCCCAGATATCGGCCATTTTAGCACATCTTTAATGCCAACAGCTTCTGCTTGCAACGCCCCTTTCGACCATAACTTCTTACACCCCTCAAAGATGACGGGATAGTTCCTTTGAAGATAGCCTCATTCTTTGTACACCATGTCACCATATACTCTACATAGTACCCATGAATTGAATAATCAATTCATTTGGGTTATCTTGTTTGACGAAGCGGGAGATCCAGTTAATAATCCAATTCACTATGTTAATATGACACCCATTCTCTGTTTGAGTTGCACCCGAATCCTAAAAGTTCATGGACTAAAGACCGAAGCGAACCGGTTGGACAGAAATTTGTCTTTATACATCCACTTTCTTCTAATTTCGATAGAGGTGATCAACTTCGGGCCGGCCCGTTTGCCCCTACCCGTTTGCCCCGCTATTTAAGCGGGCTCGGACAAGAAGAAATTTAAAAAATTATTTGACGGCCGGCCCAAGGCCGGCCCGCTATATTTCGTGGGGCGATATGGACCTGATTAAGAAGCCCATGGACAAGCCCGCCAAGCCCGCTAAACATATATAAAATTAAAAAATTATGCTTCATATAAACAAAAAGCTAATAAAGTAAAAATATACAACATGAGTAAATGAAATAAAATTTGTATTAGTGATATAGTAAGTAGTTATACTTTTTTTTATATCGTTACTTTTTTTTGGAGCCTTGTAATTTCAAAATACTCATGTTTAATTATAGAATTTGCATATGTTAAGCTGAATTTGCGATGTTTTGGTTAATTCGGAATATATGTTAAGTCTACTTTAGCCTTAATTTTATTAAAAAATTAGTTTAATATATTTTACATTCAAGCTCGCAAGCCCACGGACAAGCCCGCTAGCTTAAATTAGGCGGAATGGATAACCCTAGTAAGGCCGCTTAAGCGGGCTTGGACAAGACATATTAGGCCCGCTGGACATTTTTTCAAAGATAAGCCCGACTCATGTCAGTCCAAGCCCGCAAACGATCACCTATAAATTTCGATCCAAAATCCGGTCCATTGAACCGGATTTTCAAAGATAAGCCCGACTCATGTTTTTTTATATAATATTTTAAGAAAATATATCAAGTAATAAAAATTCCGGTCTCTCCGGTCTGGGCCGGACGAAAAACCAAAATGTTTAAAAAATGTTGGACTGTAGACCGAACGGGAATTTCCAATTTTGGTTCTACTCCGGTAGACTCTGGTCCGAACCGGATTTCGCACACCCTAGTCCAAATACCATGGACACGTGCCCAAATAAATGAAGAAAGTTAAACACGACTTGATTTGGACCCAAACCTGTGACTGGGTAACCCGACTCATGAACAAGCGACCCAAATTTCTTCGATAAAAACATCCACCCCTAACTCAATTGGGGAAAACCAGTGAATTAGGGTGTACAAAACTGCAAAACCCTAGACACCAAAATTCAAACTACACCACACAAAAATGGGAGGAAAATGCCCACATAGACACGTAAAGAAGCGGAGATACTCCCACAAAACCCACCGTCGCTCAAAATTTGAAGCAATGGGTGACGACGTCGTTTACGACACGCTTAAGAAGACCAACAACGGTGAAGGGAAGCCATTGCCGATTGATGAAGATTTACCTGGTATGGGTCAGTATTACTGTATTCACTGTGATCGTTACTTTGCCAATGTTACTGTCAGAGATGAACACTTCACTACTAAACGCCATAAAAAGCGGTATTTCCTTCTCTTTTATTTCTCTTTTATTTATTTACTTTATTTCATAATATAATTTTGTTGTTTTTTTGTTCTGTTGATTTGTTATGTATTTTTTTTGAGTTATTTGTATTTAGATAAGGTTGATCTGCTCTTGGGTTTGCTTGAGTTGACACGAACTCGAACTCGAACTCGAACTAGTTCAGCTAACCATTATGCTACAAACTATTTGCTTCGAGTTTTTTTAAGACGGTTGATTTTGGGCCGTGTATTGTATGGTTTGTAATTGCTTAATTGATTAGTTTTGAAAACTGCTCTTGTTTGAATGGCAAGTGGTGTTGATCATGGATGGGTATTTTTTGTGGACGATCTGTTGTCCGCGATGAACTTTGTTGATACGATGCCAGACGGTCTCTGATAAGTATGTAAACTTAGGATTGAAGCGGGGATGTTATTTCTGAGAAGATTCATCCCTTATTTAATGAGTGGGTTTGTAGAAGCAGACGGTCTCTGATCAGTATGTAAATTTACGACTGAAACTTTACATTTATGTATGTTTTATTGCCATTAGGAACACTTCTACGCTCAGTTAGCCTCTGACAATCATTGATACCCCACCCTTAGCAAATAACTTAAGTTTGGTGCTTTTTCGCCGGAGTTTCAGCATTGTAACTCCAAACAATTGAATAAATTTTGCGGCCTAATTTTGATTGTGTCATATAATTGACAGGCAATACTGACTTAAAGTTTGGCCCCAATCATCTTCCAAATTTTGACAACTTGGTTGCAATATGGTGTTGCTTTCTGACTTTCATACCATGCTCTTATTGTTTGCTACTATGGCTCATGTATTGGGGAATTGTTGTCTTAGTAGTTTGCGGTGGTTGGTGATGTTTGATTTTATTATACACTGTCATACTATGATGCTCCAAACCTGAAAATTGGTGATCTAACATTGGATCTGACACATGATATATGTTGTATATCGTTGGCTTAGGGGAAGCCAGGGAGGCAATGTCTCCTTGTACTTATCTTTGACCCTATAAGATAAGAAATGGACTAGAAAACTAAAGCCAATACAAGTTTATTAGTGACATTGGCGTATGGTTACATGATTTGCTATGAATTGAATATGCCCGTACCGATTTAAAGATTCACTGTGTGTTATTTGTATATTCGACAAAATAGAATTCAGTCTTAACTATTTGCGATTCGTAGGGTACCCGAGCAAATCCGGTAATCCTGATTGCTGGCATGTCTTAGGCACTGTTGGTGTTTTTGTAGTGGTCTATCATTCTAATTTACTTATTGTTGCTTCTGGCAAATATTGCTGGTTCTGTTTCATGGTCCTCCAGAATTTTAAAATATGCATCTTCTAATGACATGAATCTGTTTGGATCCTACAGTTATAGCATTTTGCAATATCTCATTCATCTTTTGTTGACAGTTAACCAATAAATGTTTCATTCTAGTTGATGAACTAGTTTTTGAATCTTAAATTTGTTAGGCGTTGATTATGAAGTCTGACGGAGTCACGGGGTTGAGTGTGGATTTAGCTTTATTTCTGGTGCTGATCTGACACATGATATGTGTCATACTCGGGTGGTGTTGAAAATACAGTACCACTTACCATTGGAGGAAAAGAAACTAATTAGCTATCAAGCAATTAGCTTAGGCATGCCATTTGGTTGCTTCAAGGCATGGTTAAATTCGAACTGAATATGAAAGACAATAAATGATAATGAGACCCATTCAAGTAAAATGTATATGAGCTTTGTGTCGGAGCACGTCATAGTTGGGAGAAAATAGCCTTTCAATTTGAAGTGGTGACTCCAAATTTCTCAAAATTCAGATAGTGAACAAATAGGGCTAATTTTGTGTTTTTTTTTGTGTGGTGATTTTGCAGTTTGAAGCTGATGGCAAGCGATGTTGCACCACATTGCCAAATAGATGCTGATCTAGCTGCTGGCATGGGTTTGCCGGATAATGGTCCTAAGTTGATGTCGATGTGATGTTATGTTTTTGTACCGTAGGATACTGCGTTAAGAAGAAAAATATTAATTCAAGTATATTTCTAAAAAGACTCGCTTTCCTGAATGATGTTTTGCTATACTAGAAGTTAGTTAATTAGTTGCTCTTCTGTTTATTTTACCCAAACTAAAGCTATTTTGATCCAAATTTATCACTCGCACCTGATGTGAAAGAATTTGAAGGTAGACGCGAATCCCAAGTGTTTACATCTGTAACCATTGGCTGGAAAATGGCCTGAAACAACCCCTAGGCCCTAGTTTTGAGCATCAACCTTGATACCCATGGCGTTGATTACATTGACCAACACATAAGTACACAACCACTCATTTGTAAATGGTCTTAAGCTAACTTGACAACCGTGCTCTATAAGTCACCCAATCCAAACTAAGGTCGATTCATCGTTAAATAGGTCTGCCTCCAAGGATACATGTGATCTTTTTTCTTAGCATATAGAACTACACAAATTCTTATTTAAGACGGAGTTATCCGTCTTAAGCTTAAGACGGATACCATATTCTCTCACAAAATACCCATCAAGGGTGAGTGGAGAAGCACATGGGGGTGCCCACCTTGTCCCCTCTACCCATTTCCTCTCACAAAATACCCGTTGCAAGATCCGATCCGTCTTAAGCAAGACCTACTGATAGAGGTGGCAATCGGGTCAATCAGGTCGGTTACGGGTCGGGTTCAGGCAGTTCGGGTCATGTCGGGCTCGGGTTTGGTCGGGTCAAGTTGCTAATTCAGGCCGAGTCGGGTTCGGGTTGGGTCGCTTACGGGTCAGGTTAATCGGGTCAATAAGTACAACATGTCGGTTCAGTTTCGGATCGGTTGACCAATGAGTCGGGATATATCAGGTCAATATGCTTGATCAGGTCGAGACCGGTTTGGTTTCGGGTTACTGATGGGTCGAGTATTTTATGTTGTCGTCTTAAATTTGAAATATAATCGGGTCAATAGTCGGGTCGTTATGTTAAAAGATCACTTTTGAACTTATGAATTATAATATTGGATTAAAGAAACTCGATACAAAAGATATTTGTAAAATATAAGAGTATAACACTATAAAAGTTAATGATTGTATAATTTCATTGAACACTTATGTTGCTCGACCTCGGTTATAAGTATATCACGACATGAGTGCCTATCCAGTGTCGGATTCGCCTATATTATGGACAGAAAATAATATTTTTGGTCTAAATTAATCAGTTGTTTATGTAGTTCATAGTTTTGAACATTTGACATATGAAGTATGGCAAGGAACTAAATGAATTACCTATGAAATAGATTTTATTTATTATCTTGACGGTAATCCTACGTATTTAATTTTGAATAGACTCTATTAGAATGGTGTATTTGAGGTTTGTATTTTAAGATCATAATTAATAACCGTGGTCGGATTGTATGGTCATAACTCATAACTCTTTCTTCACTTTATTGTTTTCAATGCAGCCAAAACTAAACACTCATTTTCTCACAAAGCGTTAATTTAAAATTTTCTACATATATCACTTGCAATATAATTATTAATAAGTTTAACTAGGAATATAGCGTACTAAATTTACAACTGACTATTTATTTTAAGATTACATTTTGTTTTGAAAAATAAAATGAGCGATAATTTTTTATATTAAATTTATTAACAAAAAAAACAAACTATAAATGAATTTAGATTCTTAAAAAAGATTATTTGGCTATGAGTCGGGTCGAGTTTAATCGGGTTAAAACGGGTTACATGTCGGTTCAGTTCGGTTTGGGTCAGGTCGGGTTTGTGGGTGAATCGGGTTTCGGGTCGGGTCGGGTCGAGTCACAAGTCGGTTCGGGTCATATCATTGCAAGTTCTATCGGTTTATCGGTTAACCTTCGGGTCGGTTCAGGTCGGTTTCAGTTCAGCAAATTTACGGGTTCTATCAGGTCGGTTTTCGGATAAGTCAGGTCGGTTCTTCGGGTCGGGTCACCTTTTGCCAGCTCTACCTACTGATAGAACTATACAACTTGAAAACTTTATTGTGATACTCAGAAAGTCATTGCTAGCATATTCAAAATCTAAGTGGATAAAATTATATAGCTAAAAAACTTTATTACTATATTAAAAAATTCTTATATAATTTGCAACTCAGAGACTAAATATAAAAAATTTAATTAGAATACTCGTAAATTTTTAATGCGAAAGTATCTCTACAACTCAAAATAAACTGAAGTAGAGTACTCATATATAGGAGTATTTTTTTGCGATAAGTACGAGTAAAAGAAAAAACTTTACTTGGATACTCGGAACCTTTTTTCAAAATTTAACTCTTTGCTCAAAAAGTAAAGTACGAGTAAGTTTATAAAAGGGAGTTATACACAGTTTTAATTATTAATTTACTCTTAGATATAACTTAATGTAAAATATACTCCGTAAAGTAGAAAGTAAAAAATTGAAACGACACAAATAAGGTCCCAATTTATAAGTATGATGGAGCTCTATATTGACTGGAGCTGGATCAAATTTAGCTAGGGATTGGGTTCAAGAGTAATTAAACCGAACTCGGGATAGGGTTCAAAAGTAATTAAACCGAACTCATGCTGAGCTTTGAACTTTGACAATTCTGATTACGAAGCCAATCATTTAGCAATTACGCTCTTAATCGTAGACCTGACAAACTAGGTCAACCGGATCGGGTTCAGGTCGGTCAATTTCGTGTTACAAGAGTTTAGCTCGGGCCGGGTTATTTCGGGTTCGGGTCATTTTCGGATCATCTATTATCAAGTATTTTATGGATAATAATCTGTGTGAAACAATAGACATTCGCGTCGGATTATATTGGGCCGGGTCAAACTCAGGTCTTAAGTTCAGGTGTCAGGTAAGGTTAATTTTGCCATGTCTACAGTTACTCAAAGGTAAAAGGGGCAATCGGGTGAGTCGGATCGGGTGAGGTTAAGATGGGCAGCTCATAAGTGTTACTCAAAGGCAAAAGGAATGGGGCAAGTAGGTGCAAAACAAAAGAAGAAAATCGTGGAGGTAGCAACAAAGCAAGGAGCAGCAGCAGCGACAACAATGGCGCACAACATATCATACATCACCGCCTCACAACTCCTCTCTCTTCGTACTCGTCGCCCTAATTTCGCCATCATCGACGTTCGGTATTATTCTCTACCTTGTTTACTTTCCTTCCGATATTATTACCTTTGAAATTCGCTCTGTACTATTTAGGGATGATGAGAGAAGTTACGATGGTCATATAGCAGGATCTCTCCACTTTGCTAGCGATACATTTCTCGATAAAATTCCTAATCTTGTTCAACAACTTCATGCCAAAGATACCCTCATTTTTCACTGTGCTCTTAGCCAGGTTTTCTTCTTCTTTTTTATTCCTTTATTATTATTATTCTTGCGGTTTCATCAATTGTTTTATTTTTTTGTTTTTGTAGCTCTACTGTTTTGGGTTTTTATTCATTGGGGTTTTAGTCTTCGTAAAAAAAACTTGGGTGAGACGGTCTTTAGATTGAGCCTGCTAAAAATTCGTACAACCCTGCGCGTACTGGCCGAATCAGGATTTGTATCTACGCTGCCAAAATTTCCGAGAAGCAGTCTATTACTGGAATAAGGTAAACTGGGGAAAACAATTGACTAAAAGATTCAAATTTTTCATTGCTCCAAGGGTTATCGCGATTTCTAATTCAATCACGGCGCCAACAATGTTTGGTGGTGGAATGTTGGATCATGACTAATTCTTTTTTCTTTTGTTCGGATTGATAAGTTTTTCCTGTTCTTCTATACTCTGATGAAGAGATGGTTTAGAGATTTTGACAGCCTATCATAGGTAGGAAACGCGTGATGTGCTACAACATTGCTGAAAAACTCCTATCGCATTTGGACTTACTAGGCTTTCGAATGATTTATGGCTACCTTCACTTCATGGAGGGGTTTTAGAGAGATGATTGAGAATGTATCTTTTGGGTTACAACGGGTTAGGAGAGTTAGTACCATTGATGATTCTCGAGTTTAGATCTCTATCTGAAGGTTCTTTGTTTGGTTGTATCTATGTTTACTGTTTTGCTTGTAGAAGCTTTTTTACTGGATGTCTGGTTGTTTCTGGGTTTATTATTTTTCTTTGTCGTGTCTCTCCAGTTTCCTACTTGTTAAGTTTTTATGTCTATTTGTTGATTCTTTATTTGGCATGTTTGCCCTTCTAATTCTCTGGAAACGCCTTGAATAGTTATGTGGATCTTTGCCCTCTAACTTTTGTCATCAATCGAGTGATTTCAGTACACTAGACCAAACAATGAGAGTTTTAAATTTGGGTTCTGTTGTTCACCACATTTGCTTTTTCCTTCATGTTATTGACATTCATGAGGATGGAGAGGCGTTAATCTAACATCATTATATCTATCGTCTATGATTATCATTCCTTTGGCATATTCTATAATTCTGTCACAGGAAATTGGAAGCTGCTCACAGTGACCTCCATTAGACTAGTAAACGGATCTGAGCCAAACCTGAATTCACCTGTGTTCAGAATCGACTCTGACCCAAAAAAGTTCCAAGACGACCAAAAATACCTAATTTGTAACAAAAACTTTGATGTGCAAGACACATAAATAATCCAGTTGACTTGACGCATTACCGCTGGTTGAAAACAGCCTGAGCCCAAACTCACCTGTACCAGAAGTCTTGAACCCAACCTGGGTGATACATTTGATATAAAAATGTTATAGGAAGTCATAATACGGTGCAATGAGTGCTACACGTTAAAAAAAGTTGTAAATACGTATCGTTTTTTTGTTGGAGTTCATATGCATGCAGCTACTAATTTTTCGGGAAAAAGGATGTTTCCAGATTTTATAATACTAATATACATTTGTTTTTGTAGGTGCGCGGCCCTAAATGTGCCCGGAGACTGTCAGAGTATCTTGCAGAAACGACAAGAGAGTCAGGGATAAAAGAAATAATGGTTCTCGAACGCGGCTTTAATGGATGGGAAGCTGCTGGTAAGCCTGTATGTCGCTGCACCGAAAATCCCTGCAAGGCACAACTCATATAGCATTGCTTCTACTTATTTTCCTCCACTTCAAACTTCCATTTCTTTGCCATCAATTGGAATGTCATATTGATGTATGTAAACTATGCCATCTCAGTTTCTCCTTCCCAAATTGTTTGCTCACTATGTATAATATGAGTGATTTATCCGTCTACCTGTTGGCCGTGTTGGGTAATCTTGAAGGTATAATCGAAAGACATGAGGAAAGAAAAGACATTCTCTTTCTTTTATTTACCTTACTGTTTACTTGACTTGTTTAGATTACTTGCAGTTGTTTGTCCTTGGCTTTTTCCAGTCGTGACTTATTAGTTAAAAATTAAAATGGAAAAAACAGAGCTGCGGAAAGCGCCATAGCAGATCTTCAACGCCAAATATAATGCAACCCCCGCTACCAGTGGGGATCATGTTGGTCCTTCTGTCATTTCAGTTATTGTGGCAGATTGGCGTTTGCATTATGCCCAGTGCCAGTCCCCAGTCTGCGCCAGAGCTAAGGCAAGCTAACTGATGACCACGGCTCAGGCATGTGAAGACGACAAGCCATGGGACGTTCAAAATGCATGACAGAGCATCTACTAGCTAGGACTAGTGTGCATGGCTTTCTTTTTGAAATTCTTAAGTTCTTATTGTCGAATAGCACTTGGTTTTACTTGATTACATAGATCTTCTGAATCGTTATCTTGTGCGTAATAGGCACTAGCATGCTTTTAGAGTTTTAGTTTCATCATCTTCATCATCAGTATCAAGTCCCAGCTCTTTAGTGTATGCTTTTGTACTCATCCAATTTATCGGCATTAACTTCATACTGCACGTCTCACTGTCGTTGATTTAATCTATTTTATAGATTTGACTAGCATAGCACGTAGCTAGCATCCATTCATATCATTATTGTAAACTTGCGAGGGACCCAACTAACACGTCCTCCGTCTGTTGCAAAGTTGCTTGAATTAACCTGTTGGAAGGAAAATTGAACTGACAACCGATGCACAGGAAGCCGTTAGGGTGAGTCATTTGGTACTCCGTATATGTCATGGTCTTATGGAGCACAGTGAATTTCGTTACTGTCGGTAGTATGGTTGTGGCCTGTGAGGGATCATTAAGATTGTTATTCAAAATAATTTAGTTCTATTTCGAAACAATTTCCGTGATGGGGTGCCAAAATACGCCACGAAGATGAATCTCCATGATTGTTATTCATAATAACACGTAAACCATGTCAAAACAAGACCGTTAACCCTGTTAACTCAAGGCTAGTACTTCACTTAAGGACCTAACTACATGCACAGTTTTAAATTCTGAAAAAAAATATACGGAGTATAAGAAAAGAAAAGACTTTTTAAAAATTAATTTCAAAAATATATGAATATTAAAAGTTATTGTAAAAATAAATAAAAAAGGAAATCTAATGATTTGTAACTTATTTGTTGGAGTTATTTTAATGTACTTACAAAAAAGGCCATAGTTGATTTGAAAGTTTTAAACAAGAATAGTAAATTTTTGAATTTAAATTTAAAAATAATTGTTAAACTGTTTTGTGAAATTTTTCACAGAGTTAAATATTTTACAAAATTATATAAAAAATTATCAAGATTCAGAATAATATCTAATTTACAACATTAAACTAATTCAAAATAATATATAAATTTTAAATATATGTGATAATTAGGGGTATTTTGTGCAAAAGTTTAAATCTATGTCTATTGTTTGTCCATATACTCTCTTTTTCAAAAAGGTTTAATATCATATACATATCATTTCCTTATCGATTAATTTTTAACAGCACTACCTTAGTCTCGACCATTTATTTCCTTTCTTTAGTCCTCATGAGGTACTCCTATATCCTAATCAAATAAAACAATTGATTGGAACATATGGAATAATTAGGTTAGTTCTTAACTGAGGTATTGAAGTATTAGTATGACAGAATTATAATGACTTATAATGACATGGGCATTGTATGCATATATATATATGAAACGTAGAGGTATTATGTTCACTTTTGTACATTTTTGGGTGTCACATGAAAAACCGTCAAAACTCCAAGGGTATGACCTAAATTTTCCATAAAAGTAAATTAGGTAAAGAAAGAAATGCGTACCGAAAGAACCCGACAATATGACAACAAACATAATAATATTTCTCACAATTTAACTGATAATTTAAATCATAATAATTTTCAAAAATATTGTACAAAAACATATTATAAATATGTTATACAAAATTTAAAAGTTACATACCAGACAATTTAACTAATACTTACTCCGTTCCGGTCAATTCATGTACTATTTTTTTTAATGTCTGAATCAATTGCTATCATTTGTGCCAAATTGAAAGGACAACAATTGACGGTAGGGTGCTAACAAGCCGAGCCGAGCCCGAGCTTGGCCTTGCTCGGCTTGTGCTCAAGAACCAAAACTCGATCTCGAGCCGATCTCGAGCTTACCCGAGCTTGAAAAAAATGTGCTCGTTATTAAGCTTGCGAGCTTTAACGTGAGCTCGATTCAAACACGAGCTCAAATCGAGCCTATATAATTGTTAATTTTTTTTATTTTTTTTCCTTCCGTTACTTTCAATAACAAGGATCGGAGGAATATAAAACTATTTGACAAATAAGTTAGACATTTGATGTACGGGATATAAATATATAATCATGATAAAATATTTTCATAAAATATGAACAATAACTTATCTAATTACACAAGTTCGAGCTGCTCGCGAGCTTTTTGAGCCGAGTTAGTGTTTGCTCGGCTTGACTCGTTAAGCTCTCGAGCCGAGCCCGAGCCCAAGCCGAGCTTTGACAGAGCTCTTACCGAGCCGATCTCAAGTTGCTCGCGAGCTGTCTCGTCTCATTATCACCCCTAACAGGACCGAAAGAGTAATGATTTGGTGTGGGTTTGATTACACTATCTTCACTCTTAACCCACTTTCTCCCTTTCCACTCTTTCCAAATCCGATCACCTTCGACACCATTTTTCCAATTAATCAATTAAGTGCAATTAATCAAATCCCTATTTCTTCTTACACCGATTTCATTAATCAATCGACAACGGTAACTTTTCATCATCATCTCTCTTACAATCTTCTTCGTCTTTTATATATTCAATGTTGTTCCTCTCTTTTCAGATCCAAGTTAAGCGTAAGAAATAGCGGATATTACATCACTTCACTAATTAAACCACTTTTACGTTGATCTTATTTTGTTTTATCTGTTTATTTGTGTATTTTAGCAAGATTTAGGGTTAGTTTTTTTTCTTAATACGGGTATATAGATAGAATTAGTCAATATGTTGAATAAAATTATGAAAAGAGGCAATAAAAAGGGATCAAAATCCGACGAATTAGGTTTTGATCCAAGTAATCGAGGTTCTGGTGTTGTTGCATCATCTAATGTCGTTGTTAATCATGCTTCTCGGGTCGGCCCACCGGCTTCGGGCCAGCAGCTTGGTGGGGAAGTGGTTGTGCCCGCTGTACCGCCCTCGGCCGCTATTGAATCTCTGCCCTTGTTTAAGGATGTGCCTTTGTCCGAGAGGCCCACATTGTTTATAAGAAAGTTGCAAATTTGCTGTTACACGTTTGATTTTACGGACACCTTGAAATCGGTTAGGGAGAAGGAAATTAAGAGGCAGATATTAATGGAGTTAATCGAGTTTGTTCAGTCCGGGTCAGGGAAGATCCATGAAACTATCCAGGAAGAGATGATTAAGATGGTTTCTATAAATATGTTTCGTAGTTTGCCCCCTTCGTCCCATGAGAATACTGGTGTTGAGGCTACTGACCCTGAAGAGGAGGAGCCGTATCTTGAGCCGTCATGGCCTCATTTGCAGCTTGTGTACGAGCTTTTGTTGAGATTTATTGTTTCTCAGGAGACTGATACTAAGGTTGCTAAGCGTTATATTGATCACTCGTTTGTGTTGAAGTTGCTGGACTTGTTTGATACCGAGGATCCGAGGGAGAGGGAGTATTTGAAAACCATTTTGCATAGGATATATGGCAAGTTTATGGTTCACCGCCCTTTTATTAGGAAAGGCATTAATAATATCTTTTACCGGTTTATATATGAGACAGAGAGACATAGTGGGATTGCTGAGCTTTTGGAGATTCTTGGAAGTATCATTAATGGGTTTGCTCTTCCGATGAAAGAAGAACACAAGTTGTTTCTTGTTCGGGCGCTTATACCCCTTCATAAGCCTAAACAAGTTGGGTTGTATCATCAGCAATTGTCATACTGCATTACTCAGTTTGTTGAAAAGGATTTCAAGTTGGCGGATACAGTGATTAGGGGTTTGTTGAAATACTGGCCCGTCACCAATTGCCAAAAAGAAGTCCTTTTTCTTGGGGAATTAGAAGAAGTGCTCGAGGCTACACAAGGGGCTGAATTCCAGCGTTGCATGGTACCTCTTTTCCGACAGATAGCTCGCTGTCTTAACAGTCCTCATTTTCAGGTATGAGAAACACTAATGTTCATTCTATATTTCTTTCATTCCCTTGTTCTCTCCTATGAAAACACAAAACAAAATGCATTTGACGCCATTCAATAACTATACTGAGAACTTCTGTTTGGTTATGTTTTTTCTCATTTGACTTCCACTAACCTAAATATGCTGTTGTTGTCTTCCACCCTGTTTGCGAACCACGTTAGGTTAAACTTTAAATCAGACAACTTGAACTTGGTATGGCACTTAGTATAAGTAATGCTTGTAGTTGGGTGTTGACTTGAAGCTTTCCTGTTATCGTATTTATAAACAATGTTTTGTTTATTTACTTACTTGGTATTTTGCAAGTTTCTCCAGTTTCCTTTGGTAAGCTTTTTTCTTAGGAAAGGATTTTGCTAACCAAATCATTGCGTACAAACATTAAACTAAAAAGGAGTCTTTAAAGGATGTTTATTTTGTGAATATGTCACTTCAATTTATCTGAGAATATTTCTTGCACAATCATATTTTTTATCCCGGCATTCGATGTACTCCCTCCTATTCACTCATTTCTTCCCCTTTCCTTTTTTTCACAAGAATTAAGAAAATAGATTTGGACCACACAAAACACACTACCTCACACACAAATGAATTTGGACCACACAAAACACACAACCCCACAACCAAAAAAGGAAAGAGGGAAGAAAACCCAACTTACCCAAAAAGGAAAGAGGGAAGAAATGAAAGAATAGGAGGGAGTAATATTTATCAGCGAAAACCCGATTTTGTTACTCATTAGCAGTTTGCCTGTTAGGCATAGTTTATAATATCTGTATTGGTCAGGGTCACCGCATCTGTCATCACAGCGTAATCTCGCTAAATGCGGCCAATATCGCCTCATAATGTGGTAATAATGATCCTCAAAACCCTTACAAAGTGGCCTTATTTTGGTGCCATGGCCTTAATTTAAAATCTTGCAGTCTGAGGTGTTTATATCTTGGTAAACTTAATCTCTAAGCGATGATTGTTATAGGTTAGTTGATTTATGCTGCTGAGAACCGCTTTTTGGTTATGTTTTTTCTCATATGACTTCCACTAACCTAAATATGCTGTTGTTTGCTAGCGACGTTTGAGTAAAGTTTAAGTCAGACAACTTGGACTTGATATGGCACTAAATATAAGCAATGCTTGTAGTTGGGCGTACACTTGAAGTTTTCTCGCTATCTTAATTATAACAATGTTTTATTGATTTACTGACTTGGTATTTTACAAGTTTCTCCAGTGTCCTTTGATAAGCTTTTTGCTTAGGAAGGGATGTTGATAACCGAATCATTGTGTAAAAACATTAAGCCAAATGGAACTTCTTACAAGGTGTTTATTTTGTGAAGGTGCCAGTTTATGTATCTGAGATCGTTTCTTGAACAATCATATATTTTATCCTAGGCATTCTCTGTAATATTTATCAGTGGAAACTTGATTTTGTTACTCATTAGGAGTTGAATATCTGTCTGTGAGGCATATTTTAAAATATCGCTATTGGTTAAGGTCACATTATTGGTTGTCACAGCTTAATCTCACTAAATGCGACCTCATAATGCAGTCATAGTGATCCTCAAATCTTGCAGTGTGAGGCGTTGATATCTTGGAAAACTTAATCACTCGGCGTTGATTTTTTTAATCGAATTGAAGCTCCCCATATTATTTTACTATTTTAGTCATTATTTTTTAAATCTTATGAAGCTTAGAAGTTTTAACTTTTATTTGTTTTTTTCCTACTTCAATCTTGTTCGTCGTCTTATTTTATTTAGGGGCCATTTGGTTCGTAAGAGGAAATGTAATCCCAAGGAAATAGCAATTCTCATGACTTTGCATCGCATGAACTTGGTGAAAGTTGTCCAGGTTGGAATGCGGGAAGTGAATTCCATAGGAATTCTCACTAACGGAATTCATGTGATGGGGCAAAGTGGCAAACAAACAACCCACTATTTTTGAAAATCCCATGATTTGTAATTCATGCGTTTAAACAACCCATTAGATTGTAATGTGTTGAGTTTCATAACAAAGATGGGATTAGAGTGTCAGCCTGACGGGGATGGCTTTTCCTAAATCGTAACTAATTTCGCTTTTTTATATTTTCAAAGTTGCACCATTATGTTCGTACTGTCTGCTGGTTTCCTAGATATATTAACTTTTGTGTCTCCTGATTTTGTCCTATTTGTGAGTTAATTTTAAACCTCAGCTTGTCCCTCTACATTTTTATTATAGTTTCTTCCTCTACTATATTCATCGATTCTTTCCTGATACAATGTGCTTTGACTTGCTTGTTCCCTTCACGATGTACTTATAAGCAGTATACATAAGATTTTCTGATATGTGTATCCATCAATAATCAATATGTATAAACATTGTAGGTCAGTTTACTGGTGGTTATCGTGCTTAATTTTATTCACAATAAGCCCTATATGTTTTCTAGGGTCATGCTTAGCTATATTTATAATTTGTTATTGGATATAATTAGTGTCGGAACCGTGAATTTTGGTATAAAGGTTGATAAAATGTCGATTTATCAAAGATTATGATGAGTATGACCTTGTTCTTTTGGATGTGATTATGTTCTGTTCTGTTGAGTTCAAGTTTTTTTAGTTCACTTTATTTCCGACATTTTTTGGTCATAAAACAGGGCCAATGCCTGCGGCTAATGGTGGGATTAGCTTTGATTAGTATTTTTCGGGGGTTGTTTTTGAACTGCTAGGGCTAGTTTGGTATTTTTGTCATGAATAAATGTAGTGTTACCATAAGTATACAAACGATTTATACTTCTCTTGGCTATAATTGGACATAAACCTGCCAATGACCAATTTTTCAAGTTAGGATTTTTGCAAATTGCAAATCAGATAAACCAACAATGCAACTCCTTCGCGTCCACTCTAAAAATGAGTACCACTCGTGGTAAAAACATTTTCTTGTTGCATAAAACTATCACCATTAATTTTATTATGTATGCTTAGTGTGATAATAGTTTTGTTTGGGCTTTCTTATACCATAATTAAGGGGTTTCCTTAGAGGTATCAGGTTTAGAGGTGTTTCCTTACTGTGGGATCCATGCTGGAGTTGTAATTCGGTTCGGTTAAGTTGGACTAACACTACCTTATAGTGACACTGTTTTATAGTGGATTTTAATCAATTCGGTTAGAGGGTTTACCTCTGCCCACGAGCATTTCCACCCACATCCATATCCCCCTAAATTTACCCAAAAATCATCATCTGTATCCCAGCTATTTAAATTCGGTAGGGTGATATCCTCAGCGTGAGGGTGAAAGTCTTACTCTTGGTGCAATCTCTGAGTTTTTTTTTATTTCACATTTAGATGCATGTGTGGTAACTGGTAACTTTCTGAATATGATATAGAAATATGCTTCGAGTATTATGAGAATGATCATTGATTTGAGTTTTAGACTTGATTTCGGAATCGGTAGACGGTGACCTTATTTCAATCGTTTGTACCATAAATGGGTCAATATAGCTTCAAATACGATCTTGCTGGCCTTAAAAATCCTTGCAACATCCATTTCCAAAAACATTTGCTGTTTGTGACTTGATCTTGAAATTGGTGGTTGACTGGTTGCTGCTTGATATCAATTGCTGCGGTATGAATGGGGTACAAAATGCTGTCTCTGTAAGATCTTTTGTGAAATACTGCTGCAAATTGCATTGTCTGCAGACTGCAGTGAATTATTTTCTTTTAAAAAGGCAACTATCTCCTGACATTGTTGCCAGTTCTTCACCTTCTAAGAACCAACCTTTCTTTGTGACATTACAGGTAGCGGAACGAGCACTCTTCCTGTGGAATAATGAGCACATAGTAGGTTTAATCGCCCAGAACCGAAATGTGATCCTGCAAATTATTTTTGAGGCATTGGAGAAGAACATTCAAAGTCATTGGAACCAGGCTGTTCATGGGCTTACCATCAATGTCCGTAAAATGTTTTTGGAAATGGATGTTCAAGTATTTGAAGAGTGCCAAAGGCAGTACGAAGATAAACAAGCAAGAGCGACCGAGATAGAAGAACAAAGGTTGTTGGCATGGAAGAGACTTGCCCAAGTCGCGGGGGAAGTTGTGGCTGCAACATGAGGACGTCACTCACGAGAAGACAAGGCAAAATTGGTGTAGTTTCTGGTCTTCTTTTTGGTGTATTCTATCTTTTTTTTTGCCTTTCCTCGAAATTTTTGGCCTGAGTTTTTTATTCCTCAAATTTCATTCTCACCATAAAAAATACCGGGGAAAGCAGTGATAAATGTAACTTATTTTGTATCAAATATATGCTCTTTTTCAAAAAGAAATATGCAAAATTAGATTTTTTTTGGGGGATAGAAGTGATTTTTGTGTATTTGAACCGAGATATCAAAGGAGATTAAAAATGTGTATTTGTCTTCCAAGATTGTTTTGCACTTCTGGTTCAGTGATGTCTCCTGTCTTGAATCTTGAATTGTTCTTCATTGAAATTGAACTGGTCGTGGAATAGGATCTCATCCCCTGGTAACATATTCGAGTCATTAAACGATCTCTTTATTTTTGTAAAATTATATTCATATCACGAAACTAATGTCATATTTTCACTGAAGTATACGGAGATGAAAGCGTAAATGTTGTAGTATTCGGTATTTAAAATTTATATAATTCAGCAAATATAATTTAAGCCGTCATTACACCTATCAAAGGTGAATTTGGACTTGTGCCTATCAAATTTAGAGAACTATTGCTGAAGGGCGTGACATGTCCGATTCCGGGCCAGTCCAACTCCCTGGCTACACAAAGGTTGATCTTTTTGTTTAGTATAAGAAGCAAACACAGTTGCTTCATACAAATCGATTAGGATTCAGATCGAGTTTAATCAGACAGCTTCATCCAGAAGGAAACACAGGATACAATCACTTCTTTCAATTTCAGTTTGCTGGTTTAGGTACAGCTTGGTCAATCACTTTAATTGGTTAGGGTAGGGCTAGCTGAAGTGGGGTACAAATTCAGTACGGTCATAGTTAGATCAGGGTGTATTCCAGATCGAACCGTCATTGGATATGATGTGGAAGAATTCACATTTATATTTACAAAACAAGAATTATTAAACCCAAATCACATAATATTAGGGTGTTTATTAGAAATACATTTGAAGAGGTAGCTCTGTAGTCTGTATGGACAAATATCTTTTGTACTATGGGTCCTGTGACTTGAAAGGTACTATGATGTAATTTCCACTCTTGTGCAGCAGATGACTCCTGTAAAAATGATATTAAAGGAATCTCGTCGTTCGAGCGTGACTATAATGTATTTAGTGTCTGAATGTTTGTATTATTTAGATGATGCTCATTGAAGCCAAAACATTTCAAGGTAAATGTGAAGAAAAAAGAGCAAATGCTGGTTTAGCGATATTACTCCGTATTAGTAAGGGCAAAGGCGGTACTTGCCAGTGTTTGCTATTTCATCTTCAAATATTTTCTGAATAGTTAACCAAGTCATCGATTTGATGTACAATTTCTCATCCGTTGGATATCGTACCTAATAGAGCACCATATGTTCAGGTTTGGACTGTAGATGTTGATTTGAAATTCTTGGAGCATGTTGGACGAGAACTGGAGACTATCGGGAAGGTAAATACTTAGAAAATGCATATGCTCTTATGTCGATGTTAATTATGGTTGTCGTACTGCATGTCCCGTATGCTGTCATTCTTTGAGTACAAATAACACAAAAGTATAGCATGCAGGAATCTGCTGTGCCTGTATAAATGCAGAGTTATCCATAGCTTATCGCTGTTAACGTGATAAGAGTCATCCAAAGATTAAATTCCGTAGCATTCGGGAATCCATAGATTATCATTGTTAGCATATCTATGTTTAAACCCAAGAAATGCAAAGTTTTAGATTGAGATATCCATATCACTGAGTGAAGTATAAACATCCATCTGAAACATAAACTCATCAAATCCAACTCTCGGAACTAATTGCAATTCCAACCGTTGTTGAACGAAATTTACAGTTATTCATCCATCTTGATTCTTTCTAATTTACGGGAAGAGCACTTGAATGTCACAAATGTTTAATTTATATTAAAATGATTTACGGGAAGAGAACTTGAATGTCTCAGTACGGTCGTATCCCATTTGTACTCATCCTTGGCTGAAGGAGATCCAATCTAAAGGTGAATATAAATATATCATTCAGATCTAACCAGCATTAATCGTATAATTCATGATGTATTTTATGTTATAAAGTTTCCTAGTTTTGACAGATTTAGGCTTCTACACTTGTGTTCCGATAGTGTAGTTATGCATTCAAACAACAATATCAAAACCGTAATTTCATAAACACTAACTTTCCCCCTAGCAGTTCCGAAGTTGAACCGCAGAAACATTTCGACCATAAATGTTGTCACCCTGAACTTATAAATTAGTCGCAATGCTGCAGTCCAATTAGTTATATTATTTATTTTTTCTTACGTTAATGGAACCACATGGACGTCCGCACAGATGACAAAATTTACAGCAAGTCATGGGTATCACCTCTCGCGACTTTACATAACGAGTCTTGTTCAGTTATTACAGGACTTTGTTATCAAGCTAAGGACCTCAAACCTCTTTGTGACACTGCGAGTGAATTTTTTTTGTATAAGCTACCAACGGCGAATGCCACACACACCACCGTTAGCTCATACGTCTTGATTATTATCCTTTTATGTTTACAGTGCATGATTTCGGCTGTGAGGTTAATGAATAAGACGTTAACCCGACCATAGATAATAATTAACTAGAGAGATCTCCCATTAAAGTGTTTCAACTTTTAAGCTAATAATGCATAGTTTTGAAAGCTGATGTTTGCAGATTCTCAGCCTGACAGTACATTCAATGATCTAATTCTAAGGAATAACATAACTATAGATAGATCCAATCTCGCCTCCCTTATTTGACAACTAACTTCTTTGACTAAGCTAGGTAGCCAGTGGCGTATCCAGAACCGATAGACTATGGGGTCAACCTTAGTATAATTGCTATGTTTCTTTTAGATATAGGGTCTAAAAGACGTAATGTTTTCAAATCGGACAAATTTAACACTAAGAAAACGCTTAACGTCTGAAAAGCTGCGGGGTCTCAAGACCCCACTGTGCTATATGTGGCTACACCACTGTAGGTAGCTCCACAAGTTTAATGTTCTCCTGAAGCCTAAAGGCTATCATTGTCACTTGTAATCGTCTTCAAGGTTGCTCTTTTAACGTCTTATTGGCCTTTTTTTGTTTCTTTGTTTGTAAACACGATTGTAATTGGGATGGGTCTCAATTGTAAACACGAATGTAATTGGGTATCACCCTCAATCGTAATCGCCTCCAAGGTTGCTTTTATGACATCTTATCGGCCCTCGTTTTTTTTGTAAACACGGTTGTAATTGGGATTGTTCTCATGATTAATAAACTACGGAGTATAATCAAAGATATTATTCTTCTATAAATCCTCATTCTAAATTGTACGTTACAGTTTATGGGGAGGCAGCCGTCCGAAGCCCCATTGGAGACCAAGTTGCGTCCCTGAACCCCTAAATCAAGGCGCTTCGCCCCTGGACCCATACTCGCTAACCAGGCTGTGAGACCCTTGTCATAGTCGTTCGAATGAAAGTATACCATAAACTCGTAAATAACTATGAAAGCGTACACTCCGTACTTCCCAAACTTACGTTATATTATAACGATTTTATCCATCTATGAACCCAAACCCAAACATGCTAAAATAAATCAGTAATTACACTTAAATTACAAACACCACGTTGAGTCGAAATGTCGAATTGACAGCAGTTAACGTTTGAGGATGAGTGAAGTTAATTGAAACTTGTAAGTTGTAACCAAAGACAATACACTCTTACGTTATAATCCCATGGTAAATGTAATGTAGACGAAAGTGATAGAAGATTCAAAATCCAATATGACAGATTGGTTGCGATGTTGACTTAGATAATTTAGCATTATCGAGTTGTCATTACTTAGGTGTCAATGTTATCCCAGAGATGCCTATTTATATGTATGTCTAGTTGGCATGTGCGATGATATTGTGAACCAGATAAGCTAAGACTTAGCTATAGCTTATGTTTAGCACAAATAGGTGTACAACCAAAGTATAAATATATGAGTTTATATGCGTCTTTTCTTAGCTAATTTAAAGTTCGTATTTTAATGTGTGATTAAATGAGCTCATATACTTTCTAATAAAGCTCATATTCTTTAAACTAAAACTCGAATTCTTTATTACAAAGCTCAGATTCTATACAGTACAACTGGTACAACCAGGGACGGAGCCATGATGTAAAACTTGGGGTAGCAAATGTTTTTACCGTATAATCTTGTCTTTAAAATTAGAAATCGCATTGCAAAATGATTTTGTATAAATCCTTATTACAACAACTGTGCTACTCACTCTTCAATGCATATTCATTTCACAAACTGCAATTTATTTGTTTGTTGATATTATGGCTGTTTAGGGGTAGCATATTTTAATTTTAAAACCGATTTTTTGGGGTTTGGGGTAGTAAGTGCTACCCCTTGCTACAAGGTAGCTCCGCCCTTGAGTACAACTAGTAATATAGTCAATTAATTGTATATTTTGAGTCGTTCGCTTACGAAATACTCCGTATTCAGTCAACCTCCAAGTGTCTTTAGTTTTCAGTAAATATAATGGGACTTTTGTAAGTATGAAAAATTGAAAATCAAAGATTAGTTTGTAAGTCACTGATAGGTTAAAATGTTTAATTATGTCTATTTCTTACTAGTTGTAGCTTGTAGGATACACTTTCTTTAATTTAGGGTGTTTTTCTCTTTTCTTTAATATATATGAAGAGTATTTTAATAAAAATAAAAGAACACCCTAAATTGGAGGGAGTATGTATCTTTGTAATTGACTTCTACTTAGCCTGTTATACTCTTTGACTTTTACAATTTTTTCCAAGGAACTTAACATTAGGTTTTCTACCAATCGATGGAGTTGATAGTGCTCATTATTTGACAAGGAACATTTTAAAGGACATATCCAATCTTCTCCTGTACTTTCATTGTATTTGTGTTGTTTTAATTACATTTCTCGTAGCTTAAATAAATTAGCTCATAATCAGCTAGGTTTGAATTGGATATCCATGTAATTTGGACCGATTTACTTTTGCCAAAAAAAGATTGTTTTTAGAGTTGATGATTTAACTTGAGATATAAAAAGGTGGTAGATTGTTATACGCGATTACTTGATAGTCTAGAGCTGGCAAATGAGTCAAGCGGGTCGATTCTGGGCGGGTTAAGGCAGTTTGGGTCAAGTTAGATTCGAGTTTGATCAGTTTAGGTTGGTTATTTTGTTCGAGTCGGTTTTGAGTTGGGTCACTTACGGGTCGAAATAATAAAAAAAGAAATAAATTCGAAAAAAAATGTTAGTGTCCTCATTTTTCTAACTATTGTAAAAAAAAATTTATCACTTCAATGGTTTTTTTGTAAATTACTTAATTTTTTTTTAAACCATGAGACTTTTTTTTGATTAATTTTTTCAAAAATATTTAATTTTAAAGTAATAAAACACTTTCATGAAACCGCGCGCGAAAATCGACAATAAAAATTATTAAATAAAAACTAGCATTAAATTTGATTTCAAATTTGGCACCAAAATAACATTAAATTTTAATTTCAAATTTGACACCTAAATCAAATATTTGAAATATTTGAAAATTAGATTCGGCGGGAAGACGATTTATGACATAGTTTCAAGATGAATATTTAATTTTTGACTGGGCGCCAAGCCGCCAATGCTTGAAATTAAATTTTTTACCTTGGCGCCAAATTTGAAAATTATAATTTTGATTTGTTGAATAAGCTCAATATACGTCTTATCTGAAGAATTATAAGTGAAAACATTATCTTTTATTACTCAAATTTTAAATTTGATATTTCCAAACTGGTTATTGGTCGGGTGAAGTTTAGGTTGGGTTAAACAGGTTAAGGGTCGAGTTAGAAGTGGGTTTAGTTTGGTTTGGTTTGGGTCATGTTGTCGGGTTTATGGTGAATCGGGTTTCGGATCGAGTCACAAGTCGGTTCGGGTCAAATTATTTCCGGTTCTTTCAGTTTATTGGTTAACCTTCGGTTGGTTTCGATTCAGCAAGTTTCGGGCTGTATCGAGTAGATTTTTGGATAAGTTGGGTCGGTACTTCGAGTTGGGTCAACTTTTGCTATGTCTACTTGATACAATGCGAAGGTACTATATTTATAATGATATGAGACATTCTTTCACGTTGGTAAATTTAGGGTATTAGACTAAGGACATGTTCTTTTCGGCTTAATTTCAGCTCGTTTTATTTAAGCTTGGGTTTATTTAACACAGTTTAGTTTAGCTTTAGCCAAAACTATTCAACTCATCTCTTCACAAAATTAAGTCTTACTTCAACTTCATTCACCTCAACTCCGCTCAATTCAATTTAGTTCAATTAAGCTCACCTCCAATAAACTCAATTCGATCAGCTCATTTCAGCCGAAAAGAACAGGGCCTAAGTACACTAGTTAAGTTTAGAGATTAAACATCAGATACAATATAGCTAGTTGTTTAGTTTATGAGTTTTATAGTACATTTTTTGAGTTTTGTTTTAAACATTTTGAATTTTACTATAAAATTTTTATTCTTGTTTACTTAAACATTAAACTGAACAAAATTTAATATTGCTAAAAAATTACACATATAAATTCAATTAATTTTGAGTTTTCACGTCAAAGAATTAAAATATAACTCACAAATTTTAAAAGTTATAAAAAGATATATGCAAACTTAATTATTATAAGAAATCTGATGTAATACATCAGATGCGTTCTTTTTTTTTTCCACATAAGTTAGTAATTTTGGCAACCGTGGATTCTGATATCATGTTGAAATTTTGGCAACAAAATAATGTAGTGGACACGGTATTCTCAACATGTATGATTTTATTTATATGTTGAATGTGTGAGATTACATAATATTTGGGGGAGACGATGCTGTGAGACCTATAAACTCATTGGTAAAGCGTATGAACTACACACGTAGATGATACACATGAACCTATTTATACATGCACAAAGTTAGCTAACTCTTCCTACATCATACTAGTGAACTTTCTAGTACATTTATATTTGATGTATCATCTCCTCTTTATTTGGTTTCTAGACTATTCTAGTTTTGTCTTATATTAACTTATAACCTTGCTAACAATGACTAATCTATATTTTTTTAGATTATAATTTTAACAGTTACTACTCAAATCATTAATTTTTTAAGAAAGAATACTCACTTGAGCCGTGATTATTTTGTTTACTTTTGGTTTGATGAAGCTATTAAGGAAACTCAACAAATTAAAAATGTGACGCGACCAAGATAATTTCAGGGGTGTGTTTTACAAAAGTCTTACTCCCTCCGTCTTATTCATTTATTTGCCTTTTATAATCTTTATAAGAGATATTTTAATCAAAAATAAATAATAATTAGGACGAAGGGAATATTTAAATTGTTAAAATAATTTTACTATAAATCGTCGAGGTTTAGTGAGTAATTTTATGTTGACTATGCATTGATGCACGAGATGGGATCACTTCCATTCAAATTCTTTTATTCTCCAAATTGCATATGTTGCGGAAAACACGTGGGTAACACAAAAGTTAAACCCTACCATGTGCAATAGGAGTTATATGCATGTTACAAAATCGGCATATACCGTAAATTTTGCATAAGACGAGTCCTATTCGTCTAAATCTTAAGACGGGTCAAGTATTATTAAGTGCTGGTCAGTGGCGTATCTAGGATTTGTTCATAGGGGGTGCGGTTACGAAATGAAATCACGATAAAGAAATTTACACTAAAAGTATTAAACGTTAGTAATGATTTTAGTACTAAGGACAAACTCTCAAGAAATAGTACTCCCTCCGTCCCGGTCATTTGTTTACCATTTCCATATTAGGGTGTCTCATTCATTTGTTTACCTTTCTATAATAGGAAGATAATTTATGAGTAATGTGATCACCCAATGGAACAATTGTCCACTTGTCATCCACCTAGTACAACTACAAATGGTCCCCTCCAATTTTCTTAATAATTGTGCCAAAAACAAAGGTAAACAAATGACCGGGACGGAGGGAGTAATTTTTTCCTATAAAAATACTTGTATAGGGCGGTCTTACGTAGAAAAATTATAAAACGAGGTTTCTAATAACGACTTTTTATACACGAAAGAATTAGCAAAAAAATGCAAAATCAGCAAAATTGTTGTTGTGGGGAGTAGAACACACAACCTACCGTAGCACTTTCACTCAACATGGATACTTGCCACTACACCATAAACATTTTACTGCTTTTCCATCATGTTTTTAAAATTATATCTTGAGAGAATGGGGGGTGCAGATGCACCCACTGCACCCCCCTTGGATACGCCCATGGTGCTGGTAATAAAGGCAAAATTTCTGATATATTTTAGTTAATAAATGGAGTAATTTTGTATATATTTGATCCGTTTGAAATGAGAATTTGTGATATTACGGTACCTGCAATATCTTTTTACCGATCACTAATCGTCTCGTACTTAATGGTGCATAATGGATTATTCATGTCTAAAATAGAAACGTCATCATCCGTGTATGATGGCTTCAATTTGCTGCGTTTTTTTAAATAGAAAACATGGTAACGGATAAGAGCGACTACTAGAAGATGACAATTGGCAGGTGACCGGATGGATGCTAAAGAATAATTATATTTCTCACATTACTTACTAAAGTTTCCAATAATTTTCTCATTTAAAAATAAAATAAAAATAGAGTAGGTATATTGGGGGGTACATTTTCCTTGGAGAGTAAACATCTCACTTTAACCTAACAATAATTGTGTTTTTTCAAATTCTCCTTAGTAATCTTACCTTTTCAAAACACACCTAATAACCTTTTTATGTAGTTAACACGAACACACCTCTTAACCGGTCGTTAGGGTGAGCAAAAGTGTATATCCGATACAGTAACCGTATCGAATATCCGGTATTCAAAATCTCATTTTTGCGTATTTTTATCCGATACATATTTTCCATATATACGGTTTCCATGTATCCGTTTTTTCCGTATATCCAGAAACCGCGCAAAAGTGGTTATTAGTCCCCTTAAGTTTGCTCAATTGTGAAATTAAGCCCCTTAAATTTGGAAAGTAGCAATTGACCCCCTTTATTTTAATAAAAAGTGTAAATAAACCCTTTTATATTTTTTCAACATAGATGTCATAAATTAATTCATTTTATACTTAATTCATTATACATTTACAATAAAATCTCTATAATTTTACAACTTCTTAAAAAATTCAACAACTTACAATAATTTCTTCCAATTTATCAATTCAAATACAACTCATACATATAAAAGACTTAATTCAGTAAAACTTTGCCATTTTTTATATAAATTATAATAAAAAAATAGATTTTAATGGATAATAATTTTTCCTAAAAGTTAGTAAAATTGAAATTAATGTTATTTTGTTCTTAACATATCGTTTAAATGAATTTAAATTATTATTTTTTGGTGAGATTTCGTTTAAAAAATAAAAAAGGGGTTAGATTTTACTTTTGAGTAAACTTAAGGGAGTCAATTACTACAAATCAAACTTAAGGGGCTTAATTTCACAATTGAGCAAACTTAAGGCGTTCATTTACTACTTTCGGAAACCGTATATATGAAATCCGGTTTTCAGTTCAATTTATGTAATTTTATGTCTTATTTATTTTTTATTAGGTAATTTTAGGATTTTTTCTTAATAACTTAAAAGAGAATTAAATAGTAGAAAAGTAAATAACTTAAAAATGTATAAAAGTAATAACATTGAGTCACGGATATACTGGATGCTTCGTTGTTTTATGATTTTACTTTTATTTTCTATTAAAAATATATATAAAAATAGAAAGCGTATCGGAAACCGTATATCCGGTTTCAAATTTCGCCAATACATATATCCGATACGATTTTTTATAAATTGTATCGTATACACGGAAATTTGAATCAGATATACGGAAATTCGTATAATTGAAACTGTATATCGTATCAGATACATATAACAAACCATATCGTATTTTTTTGCTCAGCCCTACCAGTCGTCCTATATCCGACACTCGTGGTACACGCGCCTAAACGTGTACGACACCTATAAATCTGTGTATAACTTTCTTCATTTATTTAGGCACGTGTCTATGATATTTGGACAAGTCTCGGACATGTGTCCATGGCATTTGGACACGTCTCGGACATGTGTCCATGCATGGTATTTGGACACGTCTCGTGTTGGAGTAAGTGTCCTCCACAATAGTGCATTTATATAATAAATCTCATTTGGAATATACGTGGCATGATTAGTATATTTTGATACTCCACGTCAGTTGATTAACGTAAATCGGTAAAGCTTGGCTGACTAGAGTTTGACGTTATTGTCGTATGACGGCGGTAATCAACTGATCCCTTTTAGGTCACACCTATAGGATGAGACCCAAATAGAATACTAATTATTTGTATACGATATAGTTTAATTAGGGCATTACATATATTTGATATGTACGTTTAGTTACGAGAGTTATTTCTTGGAAATTGAGTTAGGAACTCATTCCACTTAAGTTTATTAGTCAATTATACGATAACTGACTGAATAAATTTTACGTCTTATTTTAATACGATTAAATAAGATTTAATTTAGTGATTAATCGTTAATTCATTAAATTAGTTGAGGTTATGCATATATTTTGAGGTAGAGGAAATTAGTTAATTATATTTACAAATTAAAGAGTTGTAAAATAAATTAACTAGGCATTGTGGGACCCATTATCTATTGATATAATGGTAAAATATCACCTTAAAAGTTAAGTACATATTGTTTATTAATTTGTGTCATATAATTGTTATATGATCAAATTAACATCTAATTATACAAGATAATTAAACATATGATTATAAGTATTTGTGCGACAAATATCAAAAGTCAAAATGGTCCATTGTAGACTCATATGCACCAGTTTTGTGTAGACAAAATCACTAGTGATTTTACTCTACCAATTCCACACTCCACCAAGTGATTATGACATGTTATGACACATGATCATTATCATTCTCTTACCCACACTCAAGTCATTTGCATGAGAATAAAAAATAAGCAAAATAAAGCTCATTTTGGGAGCTTGTCATCCGGCCATATTGGCTTTAAATTGAACAAGAGTTGTTCAATTTCATTCTCTTCATTATTCCTGCTTATTTCTTACTTCTCTTTCTAACTCAACATCTCTCTAAACTTACATGCAAAACTAATATTATCTACATATTACTAGAGTAGTAATATACTAATATTAGTAGTATATTGTCTTCACTTATTATCTAGTTAATAATAAGTTTAGATTATTTGGGTGGATTCTTGGGTGCAACAAGAAGGAGACCTTCTACTTTGGAGGTTGTTTTATGGAGGATCTTCCACTAATTACATGCTCAAGAACAATAAGAAGGAGTTCTTATTGTGCCCATATTGAACCGAAAATTCCCCATGTAAGGATGTTTTCGTCTTATCTTTTCTTTTATGTTTTTATATTTGCATGTATGATAACTATATCCTAAATCATTAAGTTAATGTAATTTAATGAACTAATTAGAGGAGTCTAATTAGAGATATATGACTTTCATCTCGGACATGTGTTCATGGTATTTGGGCACATTTTAGACATACTTTCAAACGGAAACAAGTTGAATTTAAGGTGAATAGTGTGATTTGTTTTACGATGGGGAAATGAGTTAAATTGGGGATGAATGATATTTTTAAACGAGGAATGACATGTCAAAAGATATTGATTAGAAGATGAGTTTGAGTGGGAAATGAGAATGAGATAGTCAATGTCAAATTTTACCTTTAATTATTTTAAATTTAATATAAAATCTTTTTATAAAATAAAATTAGACATTTGTAATCATAAAATATATATTTTATTAAATTTACATGGCGTGTCCCGTGTCTTAAATTTTTATTGGTGTCGTGTCACGTGTCGTGTCTGTGTCCGTATTCGTGTTCGTTTTGGTGCTACCTAGCCCTCTACTCTTTTAATACTTATTAGTATGACCATGAACTTGTATCGTGCCAGTTTTTCCGTTAAGTACATGACAGTGTAATGACGTAACTGATTCTTTTTATGTTTATTTTTAAGATGGTAACCCCGTGTTTCGAAAAGATTCTACTAAATAACCATAGTTTTTTTAAAAGACACACGCTTAAAAACATACTCACTCAATTAATCATTCTCTCTCATTTTCACTCGATTACACAAGAAAATGTCTAATACCAACCGTTGGATGATCGGAGCACATTACCTCTGCTTCCTTTCGCTCATATTGGGTTACGTCGCTCCACTCACTCCTGTCGAGGTTCTTTGATGGTACGTCTTGCAGTCAAGCTTCATTCTGCCTTTGCACTCTAACCTTACGAATTTCCAAGCAGTTGGACAAATATTAGAAACCTCTTTTTGAAAAAAAAACAAATGGGTGGACGGTGAAATACCAGATAATACTACTGCTTTTGGTTTCCCTCCCCCACCTCAAATGGGGGAGCTTTCGATTAAAGATCTCATTCTCCCGTCTCTTACATGGAATATAGAATTGATTTATGAGCTTTTTCATAATTCCTGGGCTGAAAAAATCTGTGTTATGCCAATATGTCCTTCAGTGAAAGAGGATTCCATCTATTGGATTCAAACTACCTCTGGTAAATATACGGTCAAACGTGGTTATGCGCACACTCTTAAGCTCTTCCTTGAAAAGTCCGCTTCGGTCAAGGATAATAACAGAATCTCAGCCCACGGAAACTTTTCTGTAGGCGTAGTCTATGGAATTTACCTATACCCTAATCCTAGAAGGTGCTACTTTGGAAAATCATAACTCAGTCTATTTCGGTTATAAGTGAATTTATTAAGCGCCAAATTTTAATTGATAAGATTTGCCCAATTTGCACTTGCCCAAACAGTGTTGAATCTTCTGCCCATCGTTTTAGAGATTGCGAAGTCATTATAAGGATATGGGCTGGTTCGTTTCTTGAGATTTCTACGGTCAATTCTAGTGATATACAGATTGATGATTGGATCATAAATTGGTGCAATTACTTGTCAAATTTTAAGGATAATTCTATTGCCATTATCACCCTTATTTCTATAATATGGAAAATATGGACATTTCGAAATAGAATGATATTCGATCATGCTCCTTTCTCAGTGGATCTATTCTTCAAGCTGCAAGGTAAAGATTTAAATGCAGCTTTAAAAGCATGGGAAATCCGGGGGATAAACAAGAATATCTCAGTCAATGAAGAGATGGAGGAATCCCATCGACTCCGGGACAGGATTAGGAACTACCACCCATTTTACCTATTAGGAATAAACAGTAATTGCAATATGTTCCGTATCAAAGTTGATGCTAGTTGGTTTCCGAATTTAGAGGGAGCTTTTGGGTGGGTTATGTATGACCCAAACGACACTCAGTTCTATCGTCACGCAGAAAAGATCTGGGCTGAGAGCGCTACCCAAGCTGAAGCCACAAGCATCCGGGAGGTCATTAAATGGGCCTTGAACTATAATATCTATCACCTACATGTTTCATCGGATTGTGTGCAAGTTATCCTTCAAATTGCAGGGGAGGAGCAAAGGCATCACAAGATGAGCAACATTATTAGTGATATTGAATATCTTATTCTTTTGTTTCATTTTATTTTCATTAGTTATATTCCTCGTACTTTAAATAGCCTAGCACATAGGCTAGCTAAAAGTGAGACGGAATCCTAGTTTCCATTTAATTCTACAGTTGCAAAAAAAAAAGTATTAGTGTTATAGCTTACCTAAATAAATTGAGCAAGTTGTACAAGTGTTGCTTCAAATAGCAATCATGATTTATGTCAAAATTATGAAACATTGTGCTATTGAAGTGTTGTGTTACGGATGTGCTTGGCTAAACTAATTGAAAAGGTACATAAGACCTGAAAAGGTAACTAAAAGGTATCTGAAAATTAAGAGCTGATACCGTAGCAGTTTTTTTATTATTATTATTAAAACTGTTTGGAAAGCCAACTCAAAAGGTACCTGATATGTTGATGTAAAACTGCTCGGTTTTAAACTGAACAATTCAACGGACTGTTTATTTTGTTTTCTGTATTTATGTTGCAGCGGAATTAACTGTATTTTTGTGGTTTTTATGTGTTGGAACGAAAAACAATAAAAGATATGAATTAGCCAAGACAATCTCGCAAGATCACTCAACTAAGACTTGAATTAATCAAGTGATCTCGCAAGACAACTTGACCAACTCGTGTATGATCTTTCAACCTCGCAAGATATCAAGAACACACGAATTCAACCTCGCAAGGAAAAATGTTTATTATTTCCCTCTCGCAAGAAGTAAATTATAGAACTTAAAGTTCTCAAGCTAATAAGAACAAACAAGTAATAACTTGAATTCAATTCTCAATTGTGTGAATAATTCAGATTACAAAGCTTGGTATTTATACTACTAGTACTTACCTTAAAATAGCTAGATAGAAATTAGGAAATAGTGTGAACACTACCTTATTATAATAAGATCACCACACTATTTTATTCAAATTAGTAAAACAGTAATTAGCTGCTGCCAATTGTGTTGTTGTCCTACCTCCATTTTATCATGTTAACTTGATTTGAGCCCATTTTGAAGCGTTCAGAAATGTGAGTTATATTTCGACTAATCAAGACTTCATTTTCATTTTCTTCTAGTGCTCCCGCATCATATGTGGTAAAATAACGTAAATAGACATGGTTATAATAAATAATACTCCAAGTCTCGGTCATTTCTTGTCCTTTCATTTTTGAAAAAAGCCCGAGGAAAGAGTAGAGGAGTATTGTTGGTTCTACTTAGCGGATAACTAGTGGACAATAGTCATATTGGGAGTTGAAATTAATCATATATAAATTTCCTAATATAGAAAGGACAACAAATGATTGAGAGACCTAAAAAAGAAATAGGACAACAAATGACAGGGACGAAGGGAGTATAACAAGTTGAAGGTTAAATAAGGTAGAGAAAATAAAATCAGGTACCTAAAATTTCAAATGCTTCCGTAGGACCTAGGTAGCGGTTCATTTCAGGTAACTTATTTGCTACAAAATGTTACTTTCTAAACACTTTTAAGATAATAAGCTACCTGAAATTTTTGGCAAAAAAGCTACTTCGATGAAAAAAGATACCTGAAATGCGCTGCCAAACAGAGCCTACATCTATGTCATTTCAAAGGTATCGCTCATCCTTCTAGTGTCAAGACCAACCCTAACTATCAAATACTCCAACACGAGCGTGCGAGAGCAATAATGAATAAAGGAACTAATAGAAACAAGAGTTACAACCACGCAGTTATAAGCAAACTCCGCGTGAGCTAGCTTAACATCCCAATCCTTGGTAGTCTTACTAACCAAACCCCTCAACAAGCTTCCCAAAGTTCTATTTGTCACCTCGGTATGTCCATCAGTTTGTGGATGGTGAGACGTACTAAATAGCAACTTTGTTCCAACCAACCTCCATAGTGTCTTCCAAAAATAGCTTAAGAACTTAACATCTCGGTCCGACACAATAGTAAGAGGTATACCATGTAATCGAACAATCTCTTTGTAATAAAGTTCAGCAACTTTTGTAGCATCGTCGGTTTTGTGACATGGAATAAAATGAGCCTTCTTCGAAAATCGATCCACAACAACCATAATCGAATACTTTCCAGTTTGAGTTCTAGGTAAACCAAGTATAAAGTCCATACTAACCTCGTTCCATGGTTGTGTTGGCACGGGTAAGGGAGTGTATAATCCCTTCTTGAACGTGCTCTTCGACTTTTGGCACACCACACACTTTGACACGATCTCTTGCACATCCTTGCTCATCTTAGGCCAAAAGAAATGTTCACTTACTATGTCAAGTGTCTTGTTCACTCCAAAGTGTCCAGCAATAGCACCACCATGAGCTTCTCGAATCAATAGCTCACGAATCGACCCATTAGGAATGCATAGTCGATTACCTTTGAATAGATAACCATCTTGGACCGAATACAACCCATTTGGTTCGATAATATCCCTTCAGAACTCCGGATCAGATTTGTACAGTTCTTTGATATGTTCAAACCCAAGCATCCTTGCATCCAACTCGATCAATAATGTATGACTTTGAGATAATGCATCGGCAACTATATTTGAAGCTCCTGTTTTATACTTTGATGAGAAAGTAAAAGATTGTAGAAATTCAACCCACTTGGCATGTCTAGGATTCAACTTTTGTTGCCCATGAATATGCTTCAATGCCTCATGATCCGAATGTAGCACAAACAGTTTAGGCCTCAAATAACGACTCTAATGATCCAAAGCTCATACAATGGCATAGAACTCTCTATCATAAGTCGAATAATTCAAACGAACTCCACCCAATTTCTCACTAAAATAGGCAATTAGTCGTTTCTCTTGTACCAAAACAGCCCCAATCCCTACTCTACTCGCATCACATTCAACTTCGAACAACTTATCGAAATTAGGAAGTGTTAAAATAGGTGCGGAACTAAGTTTAGCTTTTACCTCATCGAATGCCATTTGTGCACTAGGTGTCCACACAAATTCAGCCTTCTTCGTCAACTCTGTCATAGGCGCCATAATCGAACTGAAATTTTGAATGAACCTTCGATAGAACGAAGCCAATCCATGAAAACTACGAACTTCAATTGTTGTCTTAGGAACCGACCATGCTTTTATAGCTTCTACTTTGGATGGATCCATGCTTATACCATCCTTGCCAACAATGTACCCTAAGAACACCACACTAGGCACCATAAACGTACACTTCTCCATCTTCCCAAATAGCTTCTCTTTTCGTAACATATCAAACACTGCACGAAGATGTTCTAAGTGCTCCTCTTTGTTCTTGCTATAAATCAGAATATACTCAAGATACACCACGACGAACTTGTTCAAGAACGGTCTTAGCACCTCATTCATCAATCTCATAAACGAACTTGGAGCATTACAAAGACCAAATGGCATAACGAGCCATTCATACAACCCTTGCTTAGTCTTGAACGCCGTCTTCCACTCGTCCCCTTCACGGATTCTCATTTGATGATATCCACTTCGCAAATCCAATTTAGAGAACACTTGTGATCCAATTAACTCATCTAACATATCATCCAATCTTGGCATAGGAAAGCGGTATTTGATAGTGATATTATTCACCGCTCTACTATCGATACACATTCGCCATGTCCCATCTTTCTTGGGCAGCAACTGAAAGTTCATAGACCTTAATTAGACTCCTCTAATTAGTTACTAAATTACTTTTTAATTTAGTATTTAATGATCTATGTAACATGCATGCAAATATAAAGACATTTATATAAAAGAAGAAATTTCCTCACATTGATATGAAAATTAAATGGGCACAACAAGAACTCCTTCTTGTTGTTCTTGAGCTAATAATATGGATGAACAAGAATAATCTCCAAACTAGAAGACCTCCTTCAAGTTGCACCAAGATGACACCAAATAATCTACCCTTATTATTAACTAGATAATAAGATAGATATTATGCTACTAATATTAGAATATATTACTACACTAGTAATACTTAGTAAATATTAGTATTATGAGAGTTTTAGTGAGAAGGAGAGTTTTTGAGAGATGAATGAAAATAAGCAAGAATGAACTAGTAATAAATTGAACAACAATTGTTCTATTTATAGCCAAGAGGGCCGGCCCCTTTGATCACCAAGAGAGTGATTTTTCTTCTTATTTTATTGTCATGCAAAGAGGTGGTGTGTTGTAGTGTAAGTGATGATTATGGTGTACTATTCATGTCATAATCACATGTTACTTGTGAGTATGAATAAGAGCAACCATCATCACTTCCCAACTATACCATAACCGGCCATGTGAGGCCTTATTTGGTCCATTTTGATTTTTGATATTTGTCCCACAAATACTTATTAATCATATGCTTAATTATCTTGTATAATTAAGTGTTAATTTGATCATATAACAATTATATGACACAAATAAATGAATAATATGTACTTAACATTTTAAGTAATATTTTACCATTATATCAATATATAATGGGTCCCACAATGCTTAGTTAATTTATTTTACAACTCCTTGTAAATATAATTAACTAATTACCTCTATCTCAAAACCTCAACTAATTTAGTAATTTAACGATTAATTATTAAGTTAAATCTTATTTAATCATATTAAAATAAGATATAAATTTATTAGTCAATTATCGCATAATTGAAAAATAAACTTAATCGAATTTGAGTTCTTAACTCAATTTCTAACAATTAACTCTCGTACATATCGAATATATGTAATGGACTAATTAGCTGTATCATATATAAATAATTAGTTACTATTTGGATTTCATCCTTTAGGTGTGACCGAAAGGGATCAGTTGATCACCGTAGTCATACGACAATAACGTCAAACTCTAGTCAGTCAACCGTTATTGATTTACGTTAATCAACTAACTAATCATATATATAGTCAATAAATATCCCAATTATATTCCTTAATAAGATTTATTATGTGGCGCACTATTGTGGAGGACACCTACTCCAACAATCTCCCACTTGTCTGACACAAGTGTGCGTCACAAATTCTCTTTTCTCTTTATCACATCTCCCAGTCAACGCAAGGTGTCTTTCAGGTCGCACTTGCGATTGATTATATCTAGAGTGGTTTTCTCGATAGGGAGAGTAACTGCCTAACCAGAAAATCTACCATAGATCTCTTTCCGAGCGTGGCCACGCATTTACAGTAACTTCTCCTCGAGTGGCCCGAAGATGTTAATACCCAACGTGGGTGGACAATTTATGTTGACCCATCTTACACTGTATGATGCAGATCACCATGACCCAGAAGATGCCCATCGGCCTCCTTTCACGGCACGACCTAGGACAAAAACCAAAGTCAATCGGAAACTACACCGACTCAAGTAAATGGTCGCCAGTCTAAAGAATCGACTCATAGGAATAAGATAAAAGACCCTGCCACGACCAGACATCAAATAATTGATTTACGGGTCTCTACAAATGTCACTGTCCGACAGAGTGTCATACAGTCTGTCTATATAAACGACCAGTCATCTCCATGACCCCATGGTGCTGAACCAACCATCGATCGACTTAAAATCTAGTCACTTCGAGACATCACCTCATTGAGTGACTAGGGACAAAATACTAAGTTCGTCCTATTCACTTGAATAGGGTCCAACATTGTCTTACAATCTATTCGGATAAACAAAGTATTAAATTTAGTCAAACTAAAGAAAAGAGTTTATAATAAAACTCGAACAATGAATGCAATTATCATATATGAAATAATTAATACAACATTCAATTATTACATATTACATAATCTAAAGGAATTCTGGTACCGTCTCAATCCTTGTGACTCCATGACCATCATGCTTATCCTTGATAAAGATTGTTAAAGATCAGCAATGTTGTCATCTGTCCCAACCTTACAAATGTCAATTTTCTTTCTGTCCACGTAATCTCTCATTACATGATATTTCCTAAGTACATGTCTAGACTTGTTACTAGACTTGGGCTCTTTTGCCTGAAAAATAGCCCCACTGTTATCACAATAAATTGTGATAGGATCTTTGGCAGTAGGGACTACTGTTAGTCCTTCCAAAAATTGCCGAATCCACACAGCTTCCTTTGCAGTTTCAGACGCTGCAAGGTACTCTGCTTCTGTTGTAGAATCCGCTGTAACGCTTTGCTTGAAACTCTTCCAGCAAACAGCTCCTCCATTCATCATATAAACGTAGCCGGATTGGGATTTCATATCATCCCTATCTGTTTGGAAACTGGCATCTGTGTAACCCTTTACACGTAACTCAGTCTTGCCTCCAAACACTAAGAACGAATCCCTGGTCCTTCTTAAGTACTTAAGGATGTTCTTTACGGCTATCCAGTGACTCTCACCTGGATTTGCTTGGTAACGACTTGTCATGCTCAAAGCATATGCAACGTCGGGACGAGTGCACATCATAGCATACATGATTGATCCAACAGCTGATGCGTAATGGATCAATTTCATGCGTTCAATCTCCTCGGGTTTCGTAGGGCACTCTGACTTGCTCAAAGTGATTCCACTTCCCATAGGAATAAAGCCTCTCTTAGAGTCTTTCATGTTGAATCGATCAAGAATCTCAATATAAGTCTCTTGACTTAATGCTAGTATCCTTTAGTATCTATCCCTATAGTTCCCGGATACCTAAGATGCGCTGGGCCTCTCCTAAGTCTTTCATTTGGAAATGTATCCCTAGCCACTCCTTCACAGAAGTGAGCATTGGAATATCATTCCCAATGAGTAGTATGTCATCTACATACAAGACTAGAAAAGTTACTTTACTCCCACTAAACTTCATGTATAAACATGGTTCTTTGACGCTTCAAGTGAAACCCTTTTGTTTAATTACATGATCGAAATGATGATTCCAACTCCTGGATGCTTGTTTAAGACCATAGATGGATCTCTTAAGTTGGCATACCTTCTTAGGATTTGATGGATCCACAAAACCTTCAGGTTGTGTCATGTACACTTCCTCTTCTAGAATCCCATTCAAGAAGGCGGTTTTGACGTCCATTTGCCAAATCTCATAATTATGAAATGCGACAACCGCTAAGATAATCCTTATGGATCGAAGCATGGCGACTGGGGCGAAGGTTTCGTCATAGTGAAGACCATGAACTTGGGTGAAACCTTTTGCCACCAATCTAGATTTGTAAACATCATTATGTTTATCTATGCCACTTTTGATCTTATAGATCCACTTACACTGAAGAGGTCTTACCTCTTTAGGTAAATCAACCAAGTCCCATACTTGATTGTCGTACATCAAATCCATTTCGGATTGCATGGCTCCTAGCCATAGCTTTGAGTCGGGACTACAAATGGCTGCTTTGTAGGTAGTAGGTTCGTTACTTTCAAAAAGTAACACATTATAGTCATCACTTTCCACTATAATACCAAGGTATCTATCAGGTTGATGACTAATTCTGCTTGACCTCCTAGGTTCTGAAGGAATAATGACCGTGTCAGACGAAGAGGGAACGTTTTCCTCATCGTCCTTTTTGGTTTGTGGCTCTTGGACTTCATCAAGTTCAAATTTTCTCCCACTCTGTCTTTTAGAAATAAAATCATTTTCTAAAAAGACTGCATCACGAGACACAAAAACTTTGTCCTCGTGTTTATTGTAGAAGTAATAAGCACGTGATTCCTTTAAATATCCTACAAAAAGACATTTGTCATATTTGGGTGCGAGTTTATCGTCACACTTATTCTTAACAAAAGCCTCGCATCCCCAAATTCTCATAAACGACAAATAAGGGACTTTCCCTGTCCATATCTCATATGGAGTCTTGTTTGCCGCTTTAGTCGGGCTTCGATTTAGTGAAAATATTGCAGATAAGATAGCAAAACCCCAAAAATAAACAGGAAGCTCTGTCAAACTCATCATAGATCGAACCATATCTAATAAAGTTCGATTTCTCCTTTCGGACACACCATTTAATTGAGGTGTCCCAGGAGGAGTCCATTGTGATACTATACCACAATCGTTTAGGTGAGAATCAAATTCATTGTTCAAGTATTCACCACCACGATCGGATCTTGGGTTTTAATCTTCTTATTCAATTGGTTTTCTACTTCATTTTGAAATTCTTTGAATTTTTCAAAAGCATCACTTTTATGCCTCATCAAGTAGACATATCCATATCTACTCAAGTCGTCGGTAAAAGTAATGAAGTAGTGATAAGCACCTCTCGCTTGG